>VCMS01000320.1:0-62719 GCA_022539475.1 Gracilaria domingensis
GCCAAGGGTGGACACAGAACGCCTGCAGCCTCTCGTGGCTAAGGCTATGGCACATGAGGATAGTTCCGATAACGAAATAACACCGAATCCTGCGGCATTACCGGGGCCTGTCGCCGAAGAAGCTAGGGAAATAACGGAAGATATCCAAACTGGTGTGAATTCAAGCTCTATGAACAGACCTGATCTTTTAAATGAACTGAATTGCTTGAAAGAAAAGGTTAAGACGCTACAAGAGGACTTGATGGTTCGGGGAATTCTAGTGAAGGTCGCCCAAGAGCAGAGTACGGCTTTGAAAAAGAGGCTTGAAGAGAAGGATCTAGTCATTGAAGGGCTAAGAGGGGCACTGAAACAGGAGGGAGATAGGAGTACACGTGCTGGTGAACCTGGGCAGACAGGTCGAAAGAAGCATAAAATTGAGGTGTGCGACGAGTTTCGAGGGGTTGCTCGAGCAGTGTATCACAACATGCTGACGTGGGCAAGGAGAGAAACAAGTGAGCTATGGCTCGAAGGTGAGTCGCTCACCCGAAATTGGGGTAACCGTGCCGAGAAGGTGGAAGACGCAACTGAGAGTGGGGAAGGGCTTATTGAGCCGGAGGAAGGTGGTTCATACATGGTTCCTAAAAACCCCGTGGAGCTCTTGGGCAGTTTTGGCATGTTCACACCTTCGGTAGAGGGGGGGCCAGATGCTTTGCTGAAGAAAATGGTTGAAAGCGAGTTGAAGGAGTTGAGCTGGGAAGGTATTAGAAAAGCATCTCTTACCGACAGGTGTATACTGGAACTTTGTGCAGATATGTGCCTTAGGCAGAGAATGCGGCAGACCATGAGTGACGTCGTGGGCGTTCGTAAGAGAAATACGAGGGATAAACTATTTCTGCTCCTGGGGTACGATCTGATTTGGAGAAGAACAAAGCTGGTAGAAGAGAATGCTGACGAACTCACAATGCAGTTGAAGGAAGCGCAGGAGAACATACTGCGTCTTGACGAAAATGGTGTACCGAACACTTCATGGTGGAGAAAAGCCCCATTTGTTCGTCTAAAGTACTCCAATGCGGACAATGTCGAGGATATGCCGACGGAAGATCAAGACTTGTTCTTCCGAAACCGTGTCGGGGTACAAGTGCTGAAGGAGTTTATTGGGTATGATGTGGAAGACAAGGATACGGGCACCTTTTTAGATGGCACAATACTGTTGCTCGCACGTTTGGACGCTTGGGTGTTGACGGTTGTGAGCCTTCTAAGTACGGATGTGTCAAGGGGTGGCCAGAGACAGAAACTGTTTACAAAGAAGTTTGCTGAACTGCTACCTCTGTGTTTAAAGAATGTTCTGGGGGATGTTAGGCAACATGTCTTGAGGACCAATTCCAGCGAGTTTCATAATTTTGGAACGACAACGGAAGATTGGACTAAGGTTCTTGGTAATGACATGAGAGAGGCTACATTTGGATATCGAATGCCGTCGAACGGAAGACTTTACCTCACTGTGAAAGAACAATTTTTTATTGACAGTGTGAGCCGAAGATTGGGGTCTATTAGCGATTGCTTCGTTGGTGAATGCGAGGAAGGGGATATGGAGTTCAAGGAAATGGACATGAACGATTTCGGAATTAACACAGGATCACAAGAAAAGGCACCACAAGGTGAACATGTAGAGGATGGAGCCCTTAATGTTTAAGGCTGTACAAGATCAACGTGCTCAGTTGGTCCTTCATCTGAATCATGATAGAATCGATTGATGTAGAATCCGTGTTGAAACCATTGAAGTGGAGGACAAAAAGGTGGAGCAGGGTAGTTTGATCGAACAACATGGACAGTTCCCTGTAGTGCAGAAGCCGGAACCATCCCGTACCAAGGAGTTAACTCTACGATAGTCTCCGCTTTGGAATGACGAGGGAACGGAAGAGTGTGGTTCTTTTCATCGTTTGTAGCCCACCGTAAAGATATGCATTTCAATATGTGGTCGATGTTTGTTGCGGGGGGTAAAACCTCGAAATACCGGACGAATGCCACCTCTGGTGCGGTAAGTGCAGAATCAAGGAGAGATATTCGAATCAGAGCGACTACCTGGGCAACCCAAGTCTCTGAATCTTCTCCGCTTACCAATACAGTGGAAAACTTTGGCTTTCTACTGGGACCAAATGCTGGAGAAGCGAAGACACGTTGGATGATGGGGTATTTGGGTCGTCCCAGCTTAAGTGCCTTAGAAGACGAATCGAAGTGTTCAAGAGTCGGAACGAAACCGCCTTTCACGACGGCCGAATTCACCAGAGTTATCCTTGTCTTTTCTGGGAAGTATGTAATAGAGTGCTCATCCAGTGTTTCTTTCACGAGACTGAGGAAAGGAGGAAGGGCCTGTTGACCAATTTGATCAAGAATCGACCTTGTGTCCGTACTTGAGAACATTTCTCTAACAGCAGTCCATGTTTTTGAACTGGACATACTTGAAACACAATGTTGAAGAGCTCGTAAAGTGAAAGAACGCCCTCTCATTGCAAACCGAGGAAGCTGTGTGGAAGTTCCTGGTAAACCTGGATTACGCTGGTAAGGAGTATTGCCATTCCATTGCTTTCTAACATGTCCGTGCTCAATGGAGCGAATAGTCTCCTCCACAGCCGTTGCTGTTCTTCTGGACGTCTTTTTGTAGTGTCTTTTAAATAGCAGGTGTGCATGTTCGTATATGCCTGCGTCGTAGTACTTGATACTTCCCAGACGGCGAATATCGTCCACGAGATGATCGAGAAGATGAAACTTCAGAGTTCCCAGTCTGGAGGGATGAAAATCCGCCAGAGTCTTTGTTGCGGAACGCTTGAAGGCTTCAATCTCCGAACTAAGACACAGGAGAGAGCTTTCAGTCCAATACGGGTCACGATTGTATCTGAATAAGGTCGAGAGCAAGTCCGAGTACTGAGAGAAAACGGTTGTGATTGGGGCAACGTCCTGCTCTCCACAGCATATGTCAAAGAATGCTCCTATGAAGGGAAAGACCATGTCAAGTGCTTTGTAGTTTTTGGCCTCCAGCATTCCACGGAGACCGTCTTTCGTGAAGATACCATTCAAAGATTTGCCTTTCTCCTGCGTGGAGAAATCGATATGTAAACCTTTGGCAGGAGAATCGCGTTCTATGGCAGCTAGAATTGCGTTTGCATGGTTGAGGAGTTGGGTGCGTATCGTTCGAAATGAACGCGATGCAGATGTTCCTATTGTGGTGCACAGGGTGTCTGACTGCAGTCTCTCGATTGTGGCCGTTTTTATCAACTTTGAGATGCCGAGATGCAAGTTGTGTAATGGTTCGAATGAGAACAGACTGTATGGAGACAATCCCGGGATCATTCCAAGGCTTACGGAAGTTTCGAGGAACGAAGGAATGAGAGATATGGAATTTGAACGCATCAGAGTATCCGCTTGAGATCTCCTCTCCCTCGCACGACGTGGACGTCTTTCCGCCTCGTCTTTTTGTGCATGTTGCAAGATAGCTGTGTATGTCTTTCGGATGCTTTTCGTGTGCTTTTGAGAACGTCCGTTGAATGAGGTGGGAATAGGACTGCATAAAGATGAGCGAGGGGCTTTGCATCTATGACACGGGCTTTCCGTTTTGGTCCCATGAAGAATGGACAGAATGTCCTTAGCCTCAGGAATATCCGCACAATAACTTGCAAGCAGAGGATGGCACACTCGACTTAGTTTGTCTTCCCCGATGAACTGAAAACCTTTCTGCGTGAGATTTAGAATGGGCTCCAGGACTTGACGAAGAGATTCTTGAAGGATTTGCATCCTGGACTCGCGTAGAGATTTGCTAGAAACAAATGGCATTGCGTCTGCTTCAGATGCGGAAACCTCGATCAGTGTGGTAGGGAAGTATGCCACTACTGTGAGGTCATCACGGATACACTTACGGCGAAGCTCGTCGGAGAAGTTGAGAAATATGAGGTGAAGAGGATAGGCGGTAACCGATGTTTGCTTTAGAGTTGTTGAAGACTTATCGGTGTATACCTGGAGAAGACCTACGAAAGATTCACTGTAACTTATTTCTTGGGAGTACCACACTATTCTACTATCCAAAGAGCCCATGACCATTTCCTTAAGTTTTGAGGTGGCGTCTCTTGCGAGAGAGCCGGACATGGGGTGAGATATTTTCGTGGAGTGGGTCTGAGGTATAGGGTGGAAGAATGTGTTTTCGTTGTTAGCCAACTGGAGCTGTTTCACAAGTGTCTGAACGGGGTCTCTCGTGTAGAGGGTGGCGCTGAACTTACATCCTTCTGGCGAGACAGTTCTGCGATTGAAACCGTCCTTTGAGGCGTATCGTTCGAAAATGGCGTTCTTTAGTTCTGTACAGCGCTTGGAACTTGTTATGGTCTCGTTGAATCGCTTTTGCGAGAATCGCGGGTCCCGAAGTAGCCCAATTAGCTCGTCCGCCTCACGATGACCAAGGTTGGAAGCTACTGAAGCCAGACAAACCGTGAGATAATCCATATGCAAATCACCAAGGGCCTCCTCAGAAGGCACTGGGCGGGAACTGCTTCCGTGTTCTCGCTCTAATGACGCGGGACCCGGGGAAGAAGAAACACAATGCGAAGTGTCCGGAATGGGAGGGGCGCACGGAGTGGGGTCGACGATGTCCTCGGACACTGGAGGCTCGGGAAGGCGACAAGGGGCAGTGACCGTTTCGGAAGATGCGGGCGCGGGTGCGGAAAGCTTGAGACGCTTGCTTCTCCGAATGGGCCGGCTATTTTCGTCTTCCAGCGCTGCTTTCAGACGAAACGGGCAATGGTTGACATGCTGTTGAAGGGATAAGACTCCTCGGCGAGTAACGAAGGGGCACCCACGCTTCTTATGTGTACAGTAGTAGACCATGGGAAGAAGAACTGAACGAGAAACGACGACAAAGACTGCAAGGGAAGGGCGTCCGAAGGGAGAAGGAGGTCGAGCGACAGTCAATATCGACGTGTTGCTCAGAACGGAGAATATATTTTGAGTTTAAATCACGTGCTTTCGTTCAAAAAGGAACGTAGGTACACGTCGACCTCAACACAAGGGTGTACTTCTCGTATTATCTACCACTGGTTATAAACCTGTGGTTTCCCAACGTTGTACGCTGTACACTTGTCCAATCTCGCACAGAAAAATAAATCTCTTCCCTTCGCCGCCGCCGCCGCGCCTCCGACGTCCGAACTTCCGTTACCGTCGTGAGCCATGCCATCGATATCATCGCGTTATACTCCGCTCCGTCGTACTTTTTCCCGCCCTCCACTTTATGGAGGCTCCATAAAGTAGAGGGCGGAAGAAAGTAGGACGGAGTCATCCGTATCTCAGGGATGTATTCCGTGCAGTCTTTTCGTACGTTCTCCAATATCCTTCCACGTATCTTTGCTCTAAACTAACCAATCCTCACCGCGTTTCTTCGCGCTCTGCGACATGGAAACGGCAGGAAATAAGCTAATCACCCTCAACTTCTTCTATTTGTTCAAGATATAGAACGAGTTGAAGGGTGAAAACGGGAACCCGGTAACCCAAACCGACGACTGTAAGTACGCGACCAATAGTTCATTTCGTTGCGCCATAGGCTCTAGCTTCGCGTCTTGCGCTGCTTTTCAAAAGTAGCGCAAGACTCGAGAAGCTAAAGCCTATGGCGCAACAAACCAAGTTGGTTTCTCGGCGATCTTGGATCTCTGCCTGTTCGGGATAGGCGATTCTGGTACTTGGTTGAGACATAGGTTTCTGTCTCGTTTATCGTATCTTGCGGTATGTTTGCTGCATGGGCATTCTCGGTGTCGTTGCTTGTGAGTTCTTGCTTCGAGACCTTTCGCGTTTTACGATGAATGGATTGCTGGTAATCTAACCGATCACTTTCCTTCTTCTTCTTCCTTTTGCGAGTTACTAGGTCCCTCGACTTTTCTAGCGCAACGTTTCTGTTTTGCTTTATCAATGGTACGTTCCATCGCAATTCAAATGTTTCCAACGGAGCATTGACTAACTTATGGATACTTTCTGCTTGCGTATACAGGTAAACGACCAATTTTATTTCATTTCTCCAGATCCATCATCGATCTTGAGAGACAAAATGAAATTGGTCGTTTACCTGTCTGACTGTTCGGGATAGGCGATTCTGGTACTTGTTTGGGATATAGGCTAGATTCTCGTTTATCGCGTCTTCAAGACGCAAGTTGCGGTATGTTTGCTGCATGGGCATTCTCGGTGTCCTTGCTTGTGAGTTCTCGCTTCGACACCTTTCGCGGTTTACGATGATATGGTGGGCTGGTAATCTAACCGATCCCTTTCCTGCTTCTTCTTCCGTTTGCGAGTTACCAGGTCCCTCGACTTTTCTAGCGCAACGTTTCTGTTTTGCTTTATCAATGGTACGTTCCATCGCATTTCAAATGTGTCCAACAGAGCATTGACTAACTTATGGATACTTGCTGCTTGAGTATACAGGTAAATGACTTTTGATGCGGACGTAGCTCACGAGTTGCAGGTGCAGGTTCATCAAGTAGGGAATCATGCATCTGGGCATGGTTCCCTACATGAGGAACGGAGAGGATGAGGCGCTTCGCGCCTCATCCTCTCGGAGTGCGTATGTGTTCTACCGATACCGCACTATGGTGGAGGTGCAGTCTGCGGCATCTGCCGCAGATTGCGCCTACACCCGCTCCATTATGGGGAAATGGTACATGTAATATAGCAAAGTAGTGGTTAGCAAAAGCGGTCGATAGAAGAATAGATACGAATAAAACGGTATGATTTCATAATGGGCATCATCTGTACTAGCACTAGTATTCCATGCGTTGCAGGGTATCATTCCGCAGAAGGTATCGTGTAATGTGCACCTTAATGGAAACTGAACCTAGACTTCGCGAAATACGGTTCAGGTAGCCCTCGACTAAAGAACTAGCACGAGTGGAAAACCCCCCAGTATTTACTGCACAGAGATTCTGGACGACCCAAGCAATTATCTGCAAATTTTGAAATAATTGATCTCGATATTTTTTCAAAACATTTACTGGACGACCCTTGCCAATTTCTGGACGACCCTCGCCAAAAACTAGCATCTGCAAGAGACAGACGATGAGGAAACAGGGGATATCTTCATCCTCGTCATCGACGGGTAAAGCTTCACCTTCCGTTCCTAGACGTGAAAGAGCATCCGCTTGCGCGTTCAAACAACCCTTCTTATAGGTGACCTCGTAGTCAAACTCGGCAAGCCGAAGATGCCAGCGCATTAGGCGTCCGGAAGGCTCCGTGACTGACATTAACGAACGCAAGGCGGAATGATCCGTATTGACGGTAAAGTGGACACCCATGAGATATGATCGTAGAGTCTGCAAAGCCCATACCGTCGCGAGACACTCCTTCTCGGATACCGAGTAATTGCGCTCGTGGACGTTGAGTGTACGAGACCAATAGCGAATTGGTTTGCGTTCCCCTTCGGGTGTAGTCTGAAAGAGAGCACAGCCAATCTGGTAATCGCTCGAATCCGTATCCACGGTGTACGGCAACCCGTTCTTCGGTAACGCTAACACGGGTGCCGTAGTAACAGCCTCTTTAAGAGAGTTGAAAGCCTCCACTTGCGTGGGGGTAAGTGGTCCCAATTTGGGCGGTTGTCCCTTCTTCAGGAGTTCGTTGAGCGGTCCCGCGATCTTCGCGAAGCGAGAAATGAACCGTCTATAAACGTTGCATAGCCCCAGAAAGGAGCGTAGCTCTGTCTATGTAGTGGGGTGTTTCGCCTCTTTGAGGTACTTCACGCGAGCTTCCTCGATCAGTAACCGTCCTGGACGTATGACATGGCCCAGATACTTCACTGAGTCAGTGAGAAACTCACACTTCCTCAATTTGAGAGTAATTCCTGCATCCCGCAAAGCGGTCATTATCTCCCGAACATGTTCGAGGTGATCGTCAAAACTGTTGGAAAACACGATGATGTCATCGAGGTATACCAAGCAACTCCGCCATTTGAAGCGAGCTAACAAAATGTCCAGAGCAGGCTGAAACGTAGCGGGGGCGTTCGTTAACCCGAACGGCATACGCTTAAAGCGGTATAGTCCTGAATGACAGGTAAACGCGGTCTTGTCACGGTCTTCCGGTCTAACTGGTACTTGCTAGTAACCCCAGTTTGCATCCAAAGTGGAGAACACAGTAACATCGCCAAGCGAGTCGATATACTCGTCCATACGAGGTATGGGGTACACGTCTTTGACGGTGACATCGTTCAAGCGACGATAGTCGATACAAAAGCGCCAGGACCCATCGGGTTTCGGAGCGAGTACAACTGGAGATGCCCACGGCGACTGAGCCGGTTCTATCACGCCAGCGCGGAGCATTTTGTTGATCTGAAACTCTTCCTCTTCCCGTGCTTTCGGGCCTGCCCTGTAAGGGTGCTGAGCAATCGGCTTGGTCTCCAGCAGGAGGTCAATCCGGTGTTCCGTAGTTGAAACCTCTCCGAGGGAACCATCCCACATTGGTGTAAACTCTCGCAACATGTTGCGCAACTTCTCACGGTGTGAAACCGGTACATGACCGAGATTCAGTTCTTCTAACTCCTTGATAGGGTCAATCTTGTCATAACTCGTAGGGACGGTCCTAACTTCCGAGTCATTCTGTTGTTCAACCGTCTGAGACGAGTCCGACGCAGATGAGTGCGACGAATCTCCCTCCCCCTCCTTAGGGTGAAGCACACCAGTGCGTTCTTCAGCAATCCCGAGCATCTCGGCGGCAGTCACCTTTGTAGGGATAAGCGCCGTAGGGTGCGGTAGTACAGTTCCAATTACTTGGTTCTTCACCAGATACTGGGGTTTCTTGCCAAAGTTGGCTAACAGAACCCGAAAGGGGTGTTCGCCGTTGATTTGAACAACTCCGTGCGCCAACGCGACCTGATACTTCTCGTATAACGCGTTCAATGGTTGAACAACCCGCAAACCACGCGGTGCGGCAGTAACATCAACCCAAACCTGGGATTCTGGCGGAATAGAAATTGCACGCGCTACGCGGAGCTTCGTCGACTCCTTCGGAGGTGAGGAATCCTGTAGAGGAGTGGGTAGTGGTACCAGCTTAGCTGACGCTCGGCGTAATGAGCGACGAACAATCGGTACAACCGAACCATCTTCCATTTCCACTTCACGCGCACGCGGTCGTATGGCTTCGACATATCTGTCGCAGAAGTCACACCCTAGAATGACAGGGGCAGCGAGCGTCTTGCAGACGATGAATTCTACCTGCTCGATGCAGTTACCAATCCTGACAATCAGTGAAACCATTCCAGCCGTTTGTAACGGGTTATTGTTAGCATCTGCCACGTCCATGACGGGTCCATGGCGGATTCGACAACGGACTTCCGGCGGTAGTAACGACTCAACAATGAAGTTGGGGCCAGCACCTGTATCCAAGACAGAGAGATGACGCACCATATACTGGGTGGATAGGCCAAGGTCAGCAAATATCTTGTAGTTTCGCTTGGCCATTACCATGACTCGATCCGGGATCCGGTTGTTCCTGAACCGTATCCACGGGCGACGTAACACACCAATGGTGGTAGAGTCCACGTCTAAGACGGTCTGTTTCCTCGAAAGGATTCTGACCTGGGAGCGAGGCGGTGACGCCTCGGGCGCCGTAGACCTCGACTCGGGCGCCTCTCCATTGGAGACTCCCATACTCAGTTTAACTGAGTTCCATCCGTTCTAACGGGAACGGCGTCCTGTGCAGCAGGCCTCTTCACAGATTCCTGTGGAACAGCGACAGAACTACCCGCAGCAGCGGTTGCCGCCACGGCTTGAGCCGGTGAAACATTGACCTGGGTCGAACCAGAGTGCAGTAACGCAGCCAATTCTGCAGCAGACACCCTACGGGGGTACTCAGCCTTCGCACGCAGATATGCGGTTACCGGCACTGACGCCTGTTCGGCGGGGGTCAGCGCTTCAAAATTCGCCACAACCGTGGGCATTTCCCTCATCGAGAGGTCGCAGTTCGGAGCTGCATGACCGTGGTTGTAACACGTGAAACAGATCAGGGGTGGTCTTCCGGAACTCCGTGGGTCTTGAAACTTCACCGTTCGCGGGTCTACCCAACCAGGTCGCTGGTAACGACTCCCTGAATAGGATACTTGAGGACCGCGAACGCGTGGACGGTCTGCGTAAAGCAGCGCATCTTCCGTCTTCGACGAGGCTTCTGAAGTAGAAGGCAACTCCGTAGTCGGAATAGAATCCAGGTCCACCTGTGCGAGATGTAAGTTATGCACATCGTGACCAGAAAAGTCCTGCGGTAGCAGTGAAGCTGATGACGACCCTCCGTCGAGGTGCAACGCTTTGGTTGAAACCCGGTATCCGGTGCGTGCGCGCAAGGCGTCTCCCTCCGCCTTCGCGTACTGGACTAACTCCAGATAGGTAGTCTTCTTCCGGTCTTACCGTCGCTGGGCAACCAGAGTACGAATAGCCGGATTCAATCCGTTGATAAACAGCGTACAGCGCTCGTTTGAGGAGTAAACATTGCCACAACGGTGGAATGCCTTATTCAGGCGTACCGAGTACTCGGTCTCCGACTCCTTCGGGCGTTGTTTCGTCTCCCGCAACGCGGTGATTGCTTCCTCGATAGAGGTATTTGTGGCATACGAGCGCAACAAATACTGCACTGCTTCGGGCCAGCAGGTGACCCCTCCTTCAGAGGCGCGAGATGAACCTCTTACAGAGTTATACTGATCTTCAGCGAGTCCACGTAGAAAATACGGTAAGGCAACATAAGCTTGCCCCTCACTCATGCCGAGGATGTCAGCTTCCGCTACAAAGCGGGAAAGAAAGTCAAGCACCAGAATGGGATCCTCCCCAGTGAACAACTGGTTGCGAAAGGTTAAGTACATGCGTTTGATGCAGTCCTTCACCTTACCCGTGCCCCGGGGCGTCCGATTCAGACTTGAATCTTCCAAACGGTAATACCGGTAAGATAACAACCTTTTGAACAAGGGATTCGTCGGCTCCAGTTCCCTCAAACCTGAATGCTTTCGCCCCCGCTTCCGGGTACCAACAACACCATAGGTGGACGTGGAACTCCGCGAACTCGTAGAACAAGCGCGACGTTCACCGTCACTTGACGAGCTCGATGATAAGGAACCCGCCGAGCGGTTTGAAATACCAGAAGACTGTGACGAATCCGAGTCATACTCGTCGACGTTCCTCTTCTTAGAGCGACTCTTCCCAGACTTCCGGTCACGTGTACCACGAGACACTCCCGCTGAGGCGGCAGCAGGGCCGTCATCCTCACGGATGGTGGCCTCTAACGTCTCAAGACGGCCAAGAATTCGAATGAACTTCGTGTCGACCTCCTCGGTGAAACCGGGATATCCTTGAAGAACCTCCAAGAGTGCATTAACATCCTTCCGTAAAATACGTAGATCATCTGATACACCTCCGTTGAGGGCTGCGTTAACCTTCAAACGAAGTGTGTCGACCTCGGAAACGAGTGCTTCATGAGAACTCCTCATGACAGCAGTCTGAGCCTCAAGCACACGAAATTGAGTCTCCAACTCGTTTACGAGCGCATCCTTCGCCGCGACAGCGGGTATAAGACCCTCCAAAGGAGCAGATGAGGGCCCAGCCACTGGGGCGTCAGACGACTTGACAAGCTGTTTCCGGTTTCCGGGTTTCTTTCCATCACCCTGTAGGGGTTCAGGAACAGACCGCAGACGCGGGGGCAAGCCAGAGCCAACGGAGCGAGACTTCGTAGGGCTCGAGCGCTTGCCCGACGCCATCGTCCACGACGAGATACCACCAGAAAACTGGGAACAGGAAAGCAAAACAACAAATTAACCTCGAATGAGTGTAGCGTCCTCACACGAGTGACGATAACCGACAAATCGGACGAACCAACCGTACCAACGGGAACAGCCGTATACGGAATTAGGGCTGATTCGACCAGATTGCTGGGAACAGTAGACAACCCAAACGGGGTGACAACAACCGTACCGACGGGAATCACACACTACGGAAATAGGTAGTGCCACCGGTAGTAAACCGTGTCCAAACAACAACCCAAAATGAAGAAAGCAGTACCAACACGACGTCTGTCGGCAAAGCCTTCCAGTACAAACTGTGTAGTGTATCTCCACGACCAGACACGAACCGGCAAACCGGAAATTGATCAGAAAACCAACTTGCTGGATCAACGCGACTTCTAAGTCGGGAGACCAATTGTTGTGCAAAACCCAGCGATGGGGAAAGACACGCAAAGGCGGTTCAGACCCTCTCTCAAGAGACGAGCACAGCAGTAGAGCGCCCCCACAGGTACGACACGGCAATGCCGGGTGTAAGACCAGGGTCGACCCTTCCCAAGTAATGGATGGAGCGAAGCGGCGAAGAAGAAGCGTCCAGCGGTAGGGAACACACGACACAAGTCGGCAGTAGCGTCACGTGTGTAGCACACGGTACCCACGAGTCGAGTGTGGCGATGACACGCGAGGGCGGCAGTAACCCACGCGATTGTGTCGAGCCACGAACGGTAGGCACCGGTACACCAAAGGGTGCTACCTGTATAACAGGGACAGAAATAAAGAAAACACACACAAAGTACACACGCAAAGCGGTAGTGGTGTTAATGATGCCGCGAGGCGGATGATGAACCCTGCACAAGGTGTCGACTCTCCGGGAGGAGGATATCGGTCACCAAGGGTGAAACATCAGAGCCGAACACTCGGTTGTTCGGTTTACTTCCCCGACAATGGGTGCAGCTCAACCTACTAAGTAGTGTAGAGTGCCACTGTCAAGTGTGCAACCGGGCTAACTAAAATAAATAATAAATATCTAGAATATCCCAAAGTTGGGTGCCAACCGTCCATACACGTGTGTAGCCATCCAGCAATGCTGTGCCAACCTCACCAGAGTCCTCGACCGCCACTGCACTGCAGGGGCAGTGATTTCACACCAAAAGCGAGCAAATACCGCATAAAGCGTGGCTCTACATGAATCGCTACATTGAGGCAGCCGTAAACGAAGCCAATACCTCTCACTTCCTTCAACCATGCAACCAGAAGATAAACCAAAGATTCCACAAGAATATGCGCGTTCTTCGAGACGACTTTTGTCGCCAAGGACAGGTGGATACCACCAAAGTAAGTTTCAATTTAGCGTGCGCAGTTTACGCTCATGAATGCATAACAGTAGAGGACATAAAGAACTCGTTTCGTAAAACGGGAACCTTTCCGTTTTGTAGGACGTTCGCAGAACAGTTCCGAACAGAAAAGGATGGCACACGAGAGCTCGTTAAGAAAGAAGAAAAGAAGCTAACAACTGCAGGTCAGGACAGTACCGTAGGTTCTGTTCGATTGCGGCAGTCAGACAAGAGCACTTACATGGAGCTCGCAGATGTGTTCCATAACCATGATGGGTACTGTATGAAAATCAAAGCTCTGACGACGATACTGGACAAGCGCGAAACAGTACATTCGATTTTTATGAATACTATCACTTTTCCTGGATCCAGCACTGAAGCGTATACCGTCGGTAACTCACAGCCTCGCGTTCTTCTCGATGCAGGGCAGCCTACGCAGTTGTTAACGCATGGTGACGAATTGCGCTTGCGGAGAAAGAAAGAGAAGGAGGTCCTACAGAGACAAAGGGAGAAGAACGAAGAACAGGCCAGGAAAGCAAAAGAACCTGAATTATGTCGCCAACAAGCAGAGAAGGCTGCTGCTAAGAAAAAACGTAAGCGGGAAGAGGAGCATAGATCACGAGAACAACAAAAGAAGAAGAGACGTCTGGAGGCTGTGCGTCGAAGGCTGCAACGGCAAACCGCAGGGGATCGTAAGCGTAGAGAGCCAGACACCCGTAAGTTTGCGCAAGCGTTGGGAAGGAGAGTCGCTTTGAATTTCAAGGAGCGTATAAAGCAGAGAGTAAGATCCCAACGCCATAAGACGGAGGTGGCAATTCGGTTTTATCAGTTTGCTGCGATAGTGGTGGTTGGTGTGGTTGATTTGGCGAGCGAAGCCGGTTTGGAAGATGTGGGTGACCCAAATTAACCCTTTCTGTTTGGGTGGCTTCTGCTTTGGGAGGGACAGTATTTGAGGATGCTCGGATACAAATCTGAACCTGTGGTGGCAAGTTGTATCTCATCTGAATCGTCTCATTAAGACGAATTTATCTATTACAATATGAGATTAAAGAAGCAATCTGGTGTTTGAAATGTTTTTAAATCTTTGTTAGGTGTCCCAAGTTTGACCATTGAGAGGGGTACAGTATTCCAAAGGGAGAGCATCTACCGAAGGTATCTAGATAAAACTCTCTTTTCAGGAAGGCCAAAAACTTTTGGGCCAGTGTCCAATCATTTCTAAGAAAGATGCTTCTCCTCGTTCTTTTTGTGTTAGTAATTCTTCCCGGAGGTGACGCGTTCGTCAAAGCGCAGCGTAGGACTGCGCATTCTACACAGAGTGTGACATAATCATCTACCAAACGTTGGTAACCAAGTGATAAAGACCGGGAATTAATGCATGAGTTACGCAACTCTCTCCTCAAAAAGAATGATTAGAGAAGAGTGACCGATGCGTCCGAGAAATTAGCATACGCAAATCACAACCGAGAGAGTTTCCTTCAAAGCCCCAATTTTAGATCCGTTTCGCTTCCCTATCGGAAGTCAGACACACCACGAGAAGTGGGATCTAGTATGTCTATCTAATCTATAGAAGAATGAAACAGCAGTGTTTTTGCCACAAGGTGTGATGTAGTGAGAGGAGTAACTGGATTGGGCTATTCCTCCCCAAGAAGCTCTGCTAGAGCATAGCATCCAGTGGCTTTCATATTACGTGTATATTGCTATGCATCGCACTTCTATACTCCATCTCTCAGGTGCATTGGGAGTAGGAACTGCATCCTCAAAAGCACTGTGAAAACTGAAAGAACAGGGCCCATTGGAGCTGCCATCTCCGTGCATACCTCCTGATCTTGCCAAAGTCCCTGCAGAGTCCCACTGTTTAATGAGCAACGCTTCCTCAGGAGTCATGGCCGGGTAGGTGTACCATGTGTGACGATCCGTGTGCTTGGCAAAGTAATTCTCTCCAATGCGATCTTGATAGTGAATCTCGAATACAACCAACTCCTCCGGAAGCACAGTGCGTGCATCACAGAGCGTTAAGGCATGTGAGGCAACCGGTTCATCGGCTATGTTTCGCCAAACATTGACAATAGCAAATCGTAACTCACCAGCTTTGACCTTTGTCGCTAGCTCCGGGGGCAGTAGGGTCTCACCTTCTTCAAGAAGAGGACGAAAAGTGTCGTTACCTCCTGGTAGTCGAGTCAGTCTCTCAAGGCGTTCCGGTGCACTGTGCAGCGTGTAATCCCCGTGAACAATGTGGACCGGGTCTTGAACGGGTTGTCCCCCAGTAATCCTCTTCTCGTCTGCCTTCCCCCCAGCTGAGCGTACGTTGTGGTCAAAGGCAGCTACGTAACGTGCTCCAGTTTCTTTCTGAACTACTCTGACACATTCCTTATAATAATGTTGTACTACTTCGTTGTTATCAAGAAAATTGAAGTCTTGAGTTGGACTTTTATGGATGAGTTGGAACCCATTCCGTTCTAGTGAAGGTTTAGAATCGGCACTGACTGTTCGTGCGTTCCTTATGGTGACCTTTCGTCGGTCGTACACAACCCCTTGCATGATCCCATCATTTCCATCTGAGTCACGACGAACGAGAACGGCACCATTGCGACGTAAGGAAGATACGACTGACGGCGCCATGTAATTCAGCCATCCTTCACAGTTGGCATCGGTGCTCATAACGAATAGCTTTCCCACGAGCGGAGAATCGGTAAAAGCAAAATAAAATCTTTCGACAAGGTTCGCTAGAATGCAGGAAGGAGCAGGTGAAGTTATAGAGGTATCTGCGCAACTCGAACGTGAGGGTATCTAATCATGGGCAATGATGATGTATGATGACAAGCATAATATGCCAACCTGCTGTGGCCCACTTTCAAGATAGGCGGTTTTGGACGAGGCGTTGCACGTGGTGGAAGCCCAGTTACGAGTTCAAATGGAATGGGTTTTTGTGACGTACATTTCTTGTCTATAACATTATTTCGCGCAAAGTTTGAGACGCCCACCTGCGGTCTATCCACAAACATGGGACTACACATTCGGCACAGGACTGAGGTTATGACGACAAATTGTTCCTAACGGGCTTGATGAGCGTCATAAAAATGGATTCCGTGAGTTTCAATCTAGATGGCTGTCCGATCTGAGTCCACCTCCCAGGCACAAGGACCAGCTTTAGACTAAGAAAAAGTTTAGACCACATCGATGTCTTTCTTCTTTTTCTTCTTCTTTCTTTATTGCGAGACACGTTACGCTTCGTTGTCTTTCATTTCATGTTAAGTGACAACTCACTACCTTCCAACAAAACGGAGGATGCCGTCATTGATAAGATGCGGAGGATTGCGATCACTCACTGCAATGTTATTCCCATGTACAGTGCAAGACACAATGCCTAGAACAGAAAAACCCTGAACAAGACAATGAACGTGTAAACAGTAATATGTTGTTTGCAGTCCTACGGGATTTCCCATCGTTGGGTAGACGGATAGTGATGAAATTTAAATACGAATCATGATCATGAACATGTGAATAATTTGTTAGTGGAGAGTAAGGTCATAGCGCTGTTTGCCAGATTCACAGTGTGCGTATGCGATAGTCATAGAACCGCATTTGTACAACTTTGCTACAAAAGGCGGTCCTTGACTTTCATTTCAAAGAACTGAGCTACGGGCCTTTGTATGATAGAGAATATTCTTGTAGTCTAAAGGTTCTCGAGGCGATCACATTCCCATCCTTGGTGCATTAATATTCTTAACGTCCTCAGACGCTTTCACAGGACGACTTTCGTAAACTGTGTTGACAGCTTCCCTCCTATACTTTGTATACTCTCCCTTCAGACCAATGTAGCGAATCTCCGTGAAATCAGCTCCAAAGTTGGAACTGACAAACAACCACAACTTACTCACGTTCTGAAACTTGGTGTACTTTGTTGGGTACTCGATGGTACCGTCTACATTCCGCTCTGTAAGATCCCATTCTTGTATCGGTTTCTTTCTTTCCACGCTCGAAAAGTCAAGTGTTGCATCATTTATAAACGCCTTCATGTGGGATGGATTCTCTACATCTCCGGCTCCGATTACGCAAATCGACTTAATCTTAACAGGAGAAACAAATGGGATGCACATGAGCAATTGTTCATCAGCGTCACTCTTCAACGTTGGTAGCGATGGATCAGAACGCTTGTTCCATGGGCGAAGAACATTTTTGAGGGAATTCGGTTGTGCTTCGTTTAAACAAACCAGTGCATTAGTGTTGACTTGTTCAAAAAGTGCCCATGCCTCGCCACCGGCATCATCACCATGATCATGGTCATGGTCATGATGTTCATGACTGCATGAGTGCCCATGGTGCCCACCGGTCATAATCAATAGAAACCCACTGGTCAGTCGTGGCAAAAGGTGCCGTCCCCGTTGACACAGACAAGAAGAATGGAACTCTGTAGGAATGATCGCTTCACTCGTTAACTATAGGTGAATTCAACGCAGAGAATGTGTTTCAAAGTTCTTTAACACGTTTCGGAGGATGACAGAGGACGACTGTATTGTTCTCGTTGCGAAAGGATTACGACGGCACTCCAAGACGAGAAACAACGTTCTTGTGGAAGGGCAAAACTTCTTAGATACCGTTGAAGATGAATGTCAAAGTTGGTTGGAGGCTTTATTTCTTTGCACCTTTTTTTTCCTCTCAAGTATGCCACGAAGGCCTTTTTGGCCAAGTTGACACGCCTCGACATGAATCATGTGCGATAGCCTGCAAGCCTTGCAGGCTATCGCACATGATTGCAGTGCAAGGCGATGAATAAATACAAGTATTTGGGGTCCCAAATTCAAGTATTTATACTTGAATTTGGGACCCCATTGTATTATACAGTACAAGTATTTATATGGCAATCATTCATTCATTATCATATTTCTTCCTCCACTCACGACTCATGAGTCATGAGTAAGGTGCGTGGCGCTCGCTGGGTTAATACCTTTTTTAGCACTTGTGGCAAACACGATCAATCAAACCGCGAGATATCGTGCCATACTTATAAAAGCTTCTTGACAATGTCCTCCAAAGTGCTCCTGTCCGTCTCCTGTTCCATTTCTGAAATATCTCCAGAACACAAACACATCCCATTCAACAAAACTATGTTGGGAGCGCCAGTGGTGATAGCATGGCTTGCGGTGACAATCATCTCTATTACCCTTCCGCCGATGGTTCACGCAAACAACCACTCTGTAGCTGACAATCAGTCGCTTTCTTCCAATCTTAGTCATCCCATCAACGATTCTTTAAATGTCGAACAACATGCTGCTACCAGTATGTCTTCCACCGTCACAGACCACTCCAATCCTGCCAATGTATCCACCATTCCGCCTGTTTCTTGGCCTGTGAACCAGTCTGTGCCCGCACAACAACAGCAATCTCAAACCGTCAAACAGTTTGTACCTTTCAACTCTAGTTTGGTCGGCAAAGTATTCACCTTTTATAAAAGTGGCATCCGCTTCCCCATTCTAGCACGCATCGAAATCTCGCAACTGGCTATTGCACACTTTCCATTTTACTACTCAAAAGGTCCGTTTGGACCTGTGGATATCAATTGCTACGGCTCCTTACACCTTATTCTAAATGCAGACGAGAATCAACTTAGAACCATCCACTATGTACGGCAGTCGCCTGGGTGCAGCTGCGGCGGCGAATTCAACCCGTGCGACTCTGAGACCGAAGAGTCATTTCCTCACGGCAATTCGAGATATGTGTTCCAAAGGAATATCAGAGTTCTCTTCAACGCAACTTTTCTTTTCAGGAGGCGAAATGGCTATGAATGTCGATTTCGAGCTGAATGTCTTCCTTTTGAGGCCAGACCAGAGCTAGAAGCAATACTCCACTATTTGCAAGGTATAGGTCTCGCACTTGGATTCCGTGTCGATGGCATTGTAGACTAGTTCCGCCTCACTTGAAACCTCACGTTCAAAAGTGGTACATTTCACTAACTGGATCTTCAGCGGGGATGCAATTACTAAGAACCGACGCGCGTTGGATGGCAGTCCTCATAAAGAATAGCGGCCCATCCAAAGAGTTCTTCGTGAATGACCCAAGAACTGTCAGTTGACCTATAGTAAACGTCGTAGCATCAGCCGCTGTCGAAAGTTTTTCTCAAGCTCTAATACATTAGACCTTCATTGCGGTTACTAAATTAGACCACTATACAGTACTTTCACATACCTTCGGTAGATGCTCAAAGCATACCGGAGAAAATTGCTGTTTGAGTGCTTGTCTATTTGAAAGGCAGTAAGCTGGTGCCAACCATGCAAGCCAGCAAGATACAGGTAAGCAAGAATTGCTTTGTTGCCCGGGCTCGGGCTTTTTGAGCACTTTTCAACCACGATGCCCAAATGCTGCTGCAGTTGAATGCTGCTGCCGACTGCAGCAGCATTCGGGAATCATGAGGCAACCCAATTTGTCTGTCATTAGACTGATGTGACGTACGTTATCTTCAACTCCTTTCGAGGATGTGGTAATGAGAGGAATGCCGTAGATAGTTTAAAAAGCTATAACAATCAAGTTCTGTATCTCTATTTCACAGACGATAGCACGCTATCCAGCGTACATTGAGTATACAAGAGAAGTACCTAGATGCAACCAAAGCTCTCTAACACACATATTGTGTAGAAAAGCACTACAAGATACGCGATTGCTATTGATAGACTGTTGGAAGGAAAACATGTAGTGCGAATAGTAGTGCGAATAGGCTTTGGTGGCAATGATCAACAGATGTGTATCATCTCTTCTGGAACTCAGAATGATGCACAGGAGCCATCAGCAACAAAGCAACATCTATCAACTCCATCCGCAAAGCTCCACCTGGAAAACAGCAGCAGTTGAGGAAAAGTACATTCGATGAATGCGCATTTACGAGGAGGCCGCGCCACCAGCGCCACCATTACCAGCGACAGCAGCATTCTGGAAAGATCCAGAGATGGATCCCCTGCCAATTACGGTACCGGCAGCGCCGTTGGCCACATTGCCTGAGAACACACCGGCTCCACCCTCGATGATACCCTTATTGAAAACGTCGCCAGAACCTGCAACTCCAGCGCCTCCGATTCCGCCGGTGACGATAGCGCCGATGGCCTGGGCATCACCACCATCACCGCCAGCACCGCCTTGAGCGGTCGATGCATCGATGAGC
This sequence comes from Gracilaria domingensis, assembly GCA_022539475.1. Lineage (NCBI taxonomy): Eukaryota > Rhodophyta > Florideophyceae > Gracilariales > Gracilariaceae > Gracilaria > Gracilaria domingensis. Next base: position 20,228 of record VCMS01000320.1, read on the forward strand.
ACAATAGGGATGATTGGGAACCTACGACCCTTGAAAGGACGCACGACAGGGGCGGCGAGGGAGGAGCACAAAAGGGCGGCGAGGATGAGAACGAACTTCATTGTGATTGTGATACGGGGGAAGTACGGTGATGGGTGTGTAGGAGGGTGCAAGCGTGAGAGAATGAGAGAATGCTGACTTTTGGAGGTTGAGTTCGCGGATGAAGAACAACGAAGACGGAGTGAGCTTTATAAGCAACTAAACCGTCTGATAGTTTGTGATTCTGTTGGTTGCCGTGATCCTGCGGAGCTGCGAGTTTGTTACGCGTGCTGACTCAGCACTGCTGAGGAGTACCTGTATACCACAACGATGTGGGCGATTGGTTCTGCCAATTCTTTTCCCAGATTGGTGGTTGGCTGGGCGAAGACAGGGGAGATATGAATATGTGCGCTGGTGTGTAATCTGAATGACAAGACGGGGAAGGTGGTGCGCGACTTTGCGCGGGTGAGAGGCAAACAGCATGCGTTCAATGGTTCACTGCGGTTTTAACCGCTTACAAAGACGATGTGGGGTTCGGCTTTGGCTAGACGCAAATTCTACTCATATTGATTAATGGTTTTGAGGGTTGTTGCGGCAACAGAACTGTTGTTCGGAAGAATGGAAGCTTTTGGAGATTGATTGCCAGGATCAATCTCCAAAAGCTTCCATTGTGTAAAGAGCAACGACGCAGATAGGTTCATCGGTCATTTGGAGCTTTATATGAGGATGCAAATTAGACAACGATATCTTAAACTAACCTTACTCTCCTTAAACTCTGAGGGTTCTAGCAGCTTGGAGTGCAGCTGCCGTGTTGTCGAAGAGCCGTTTTTTTTTTTATAAAGAGAGATGAAAAGAGAGTCACCGCTTGCCGTTGACGGAGAGAATATTGTGTGCCGTTCACGCGTAATTGTATGATTGTGGATATAGATACAAAGGGTACGTTCTATAAAGTGACGACGCGCATCAAAGACCAAGAAGCCGAATGAAGCTCGTGTACTGTCGTCAATACTGCAATAACGGCGTCAGAATAGTTTACAGTACGTGTCTCCTCCACCGTGTACACGTTCAGTGAAACACCGCGGAACGTTGTTCCGCGGTGTTTCACTGAACGTGTAAAAAAATCAGAAAATGCAATGGGCAGCAATTGGTCTTAAGCATGGACTGCGGAGTTGCCCCGGGGCAGTCTGTTGATCCGTCATTAGACATCTCCCGCGGACGTTGGATTTGAAGTCGCGTTTGGCAGAAAGAAACCAGGCCATCCGAGGTTCCGACTGCGGGACTCTATTACATGCTCAATCCAGAACTGTATAGCTTCTGGAAGCGACATCTTTCAAGTACTAGAACTTTGAGGTCATCAACTATCTAGTTCGGGATATTGTTTCCGTTGCAAGGGTTTAATCATGGCCAAATACTTACCGGAAATGAAACAACTCATGGAAAGACGTTTGAACCGTACGTTTCGCAGTAAAAACGCACTTTTGCGCAGCAGATATGAACGACTGACATTCCAATATTTCGATTTGTTACAGTTGGCCTGAACGCGAATCGAAAAGTCGAAGGAACATTGCGAGGGTATGACCAATTCATGAACATTGTTCTGGATGACTGCGTCGAAATTACGGCGGATGGACAAAGAAGAAATATGGGTATGAGCGTCATCCGCGGCAATTCTATCTTGACAATGGAGACAATTGCCTCTCCTAGATGAACATCGCACAGAACATATTTTGTTCATAATTACCTTGTGGATTGGAACTGTTGTTTGATAGTTCTGCTGTGAAATCTGGCTCGTGAGGAGTTATTTGTGGTAGATGCTCTTGCTTCTATTGTAATTCGGAGCATGCATCTAACAATACACTTGGTTTGTTACGAAAGAAAGCTCAGAATGTTAGACTTCATGAGACAAATAGTGGTATGTACTGACAGAAGTAAGACGGAAGGAAGGTCTCTCGTTTCGCAGAGTGCGAAAATGACATAAGAGTGCCTCCCATCGTTACAGAGGACTTCAGAGTTACAGCCTAGTATCTACCGCATGAATTACATGTATCGCGAGGGAAACTAGCTCATGTTGTCCTAGCGGGTTCTTCAATGTTTTGTTCTGTTGCAGAGACCTCATTTAGAGGCAGTTGTGTAGTTGCTGAACGGACCTTCCTTGGAAAAGATATCCAAAAGCTTTGACGGGTAATCTTTTGTCGTGTTGGCAGCGGTATCCTCTCCTATCACGAGCACAATACGGCCTTTTCAAGCTTCACAATTCTGAGGGAGGAATGCATTTGCCCCAAATTGTTCTGGGGGCGCGCTTCTACTTCCATCTAATACGCAGAGCTTCATAGACATGAAGAAACTGTAGAAAACTACATTAAGCAGTACATTAGGCCCTACATTCATATATCCTCTTAAAATGCCTGGGGTGAATAGTACCATGCCCCATGCAGAGGTGGTGTACGGGACCAACCAAGCGCAAGAGAACGTCTAATGAGGCGAATTGTTTCCACCATGCCCTTGCGTACGCGACGAAGATCCTCTCCAGCAAGAATATTTGAACAACGGAACACGGTAGTTCTACGATGACAAATGTTCAGATCTTGATATTTCGTGTCCTGCGCCCGGTTCTCCTTCGCATCGCTATGGTGCTCGTATTTCTCTTCAACTATTCTCTACATTAGAAGCGAGAAGATTGCGCTCAAGGTATTGTCTAGCTTGATGGTTTTCTCCCGAGAGGCACCAATGTGCAAAAACCTCACGTCCCTTCGCACATCCTGTTGAGAACAGTGATGTGACATTGGCCGTTTGTCAGTAATATAGTCGGAACTGTGTCTATCCTTAGAGCTCTAGATGAAGAGGGGGTAATTCAAACCAGAGTTCGTGTTTTTACGTCACACCACAGACAATGCTGCAGCAAGTAGTGGTATAAACAACGCTCGAGCAGCTCTCGGCAAATACGCACGGTTAGTCGGTAGAGTCAATAGAAACCTCCACAATAACTCCCGGTTCAATGCTAATACTAGTGATCTGCTTCACAATATCGGTTGAAGAACGAAGATCAATCAATCGCTTATGAATACGCATTTCGAAACGATCCCAGGTATTGGTTCCTTCACCACATGGCGATTTGCGAGTGGTGATACGAAGGGTTTTTGTAGGCATCCGAACCGGCCCTTTTACACGAAGGTCCTTATCCTTTGCTCCGCGGATGAGATCGGTGCACACCTTCTCCAGTGACTTGACATCGCGGGAGGTTAGCGTGATGCGGATGCGTTGCTGTTCGGCCTGCGATTCGTAGCCGGGCTTCTTCAGAGTGGCCATCTTTAGGTTTGATGCGGGCGGTGCTGGCGACTTACGGATGTCCCGCAGCGGTGACCAGCTTGACTGCGATAGAAATGCAAAAAGTAGGGGCGCGGCGGGAAGAAGGAGTAGGATGCTCTCTAATGGCGATCAAGCTTTTAGCGTTGGACGACGACGGTGGCAAATAAGGGATTTGGTCAATTGCGAATTATTGTACAGTAAATTGAATTGAACAAAGGCTTTCGTCGCAATGCAGACTCTGCATTGCAGAGTACGTGTACTGTAGCGGAGAAACCAGGCACGGTCCCACCAATGCGCACGCGCACCGCATGTGGGTTATGTGCGGCTGTCGAATCCACTGCGCGGCGTTGGGCAGACCACCATTGACAATCTGGGTAGATATGCTCAACGCGGTTATCAGGTGACGATCATGTCAACCTTCAGCGCCTGGTCATTACTCTCTCCGCCTGTGTTTCTCAACATGGAATTCTGCTTGCCTCTGAAAAATCCTTTCGCTTTGCAACACTGACCTTCAGCAGTCTGCAATTTCGTTTGTTCCTGGTCGCCTAAGCTTTTTGACCCCTCTTCAGCCAAATACGGCGTTTTTTGCTATGGAAGCGTTTGTGACTCCGTCACATCTCCTGCACAATCGGGCTCACCATTCGCTCCACAAAAGTAATCATGGCAGAAAGTTGCAGTCTCAAACACATCCTTCTCCCCAAAAGCGGCGGCGGAGAATTACCTACTTTGTTGCACGCCAACGACAACCATCTCGCCAACCTTCAGCTAAAAACAACCCATCGATTTCATCCTACAAGGGACAGGGTTTTATGTTTTGGGGGCCGCCTGGGTCTGGGAAATCGACATTATGTGAGGCTCTTTCTCAAACACACGGCCTAGTTCACATTTCAACCGGCAGTCTGCTTCGAGCTCATGTGCTATACGAAACTGAACTAGGAATTAGAGCAAGACCATATGTTCAGAAATCAACGCCGGCTCCGGATGAAATTGTCATTCCCATGGTACTAGAACGCTTGGGGCATGTCGATTGTAGGAAGCGGGGCTATCTACTTGATGGATTTCCAAGGAATGTGGATCAGCTTAACGCCCTCAACAGAGCTGGTTTTCATTATCGTATTGCCTTCATGCTTCAAGCTACTCGCGATACGCTGGAAAGACGCATCCGCTACCGTCGCCTGGACCCAGAAACAGATAGCTTATACAACTTGAAACTGCGACCCGCGGACAGTCAAGAAGTGCTTGAACGCCTAGTGATTTTGGACAAGGACCGCGCAGCGAACGTGCCAGAATTATTTGCGAGCTATGGGCGTACCACCGCTGAAATGTTTGAGCTCTTATCTCCTCGCTCTGTGCGCATGGACGCGGACCGCGCTTTTGATGATGTTCTGGAGGATATAAGTTCCCATATCGAACGTTGCGGCGTTCGCAGGCTGCATAAGAAGCCCAGATTGAGGTCTCGAGTGGCTCCTCTCGTGGCCACTCCTCCAGACCTTTTGGGGCGCGCAAATGCGGTTCGCGAACATAAAGTTGGTGATCGACCGGCATCAGCTGCTGCAGCAATGCGTGCTATGAAAGCTACTACTACTAATGAACAATCAGTCCCCTCGAGCAAGAAAACCCCGATAACTCTAGTTCGTTGTGATGGTTATATGTGTGAAAGAGAGACCGTTGCTGATAGCCATATTGCCTTTCGCGGCGCCGCTACTGAACAAGTCATGCTTCTATGGAATCAAAGACCCCGAACTATTTTGCTGCTCGTGAAGAAAGACCCAAGCTTAATAGGGAGCGTGCTAGAGGCTGCGCGTCATCTTATTGAAATTGAAAACCTAAAGGTTATTGTTGAACCTCAGGTGCAAACACGTGCAATTGCCAATGGGCTCTTCTTGGATACTTTTGCATCATCTGAAACCTTGCATCAAAAGGTGGACCTTGTTCTCTGCCTGGGGGGCGATGGGCTCATTTTGCATGTATGTACACTTTTCAAAACGGCTGTGCCCCCAGTCGTGAGCTTCAACCTCGGCAGCCTGGGTTTCCTTACTCCATTCCAGTTTGAAGATTTCCAGGCTGAAATCGCGGCCATCCTGAAAGGCGATTGCAATCTAAGCCTCCGGATGCGGTTAACTTGCGGTATAATAAGGAACGGGTATGTCGAGCAGGAGTTTCAAGTATTGAACGAGGTTGTGGTCGACCGCGGAGCATCTCCATACTTGTCCAATCTGGACTGTTACTGCGATGGGAAGTACATCACGACAGTTCAGGCCGACGGGATTATCATGTCCACCCCCACAGGATCCACGGCGTACTCGATGTCAGCGGGTGGCTCTATGGTACATCCATCCGTACCGGCAATTTTGTTCACTCCAATCTGTCCACACAGTCTTTCTTTTCGCCCGATTGTTTTCCCAGATTCCGCAAAGCTGCGCATCGAGATATCAGAAGATGCTAGATCACATGCGTGGGCAAGTTTTGACGGCAAATCAAGGCAGCAACTACGACGGGGTGATGGGTTGCTGGTGGAGATGAATCTGTTCCCTGTTCCGACGGTAAATAAGACGGATCATACTGGGGACTGGTTCCAATCACTTGATCGAGCGTTTAACTTCAACAGTAGGGCCATGCAAAAGCCAGTATCAAGGAAGCGATTGCTTCGCCCTCCTGTGAAGGGCAATGGGGCTGAAAACGCCAAAGCATCGAGCAAAGGAACCAAGGAGAAAGATAATGGAGTCTCCCATCCTGATGCGAAGGACGGGGTGGAGCCACCTCCAGATGGCAATGAGAGATAAGTATGAATGTTATTCAACGAACAGAACTTCACTTGACAGAAGCAATGGGTTTGCCGACAGTTGTACACAATTTATTGGGTGGTTTTCATAAATTATCATACACGTACTCGTTTAGTTTTGAACAAATAGCACTTCAATGACATCAGGAACTATTGACATCAGAATGTCTAACATGACGTTGCACGCTGATTGGACGAGGCGCTCTAACATTAATGCGCTGCTGCCAACCGCTCGTTCCGCTCCGCATCACATTGCAGCTGAGCAGGCAGGCGGTGAGGACCTCAAACCCATCTTCTACTTTTGAACGCCCAGCCGCATTCCCTTGAGCACGCTGACGGTTTCACAACCGATATCCAACCCCACTAACTACCGCGCGTCTCACGCTCATGCTACATCTTCCGCAACCGAGAATGGAAACCACTGCGTTCGCGACACCAGCCCCTCTAACTCAGCGCACAGTCTTTGTACCAGCCGCAAATCAACGTCCCGCCAGATGCGCTCGTCCACGGCGTACCGCTCCAAGAGCTGCAGTTGACGTGCCTGCTCCGGCAAAAGGGCAGGTCGTCATCTCTCCGTCCATTCTCTCAGCCGATTTTTCAAAGCTCGGAGATGAAGTTCGTGCAATCGACACAGCGGGATGTGATTGGGTTCATGTTGACGTTATGGATGGTCGTTTTGTGCCAAACATTACTATTGGTCCTTTGGTTGTGAGCGCGCTTCGACCGGTCACAGACAAACCCCTTGATGTTCATCTGATGATTGTTGAACCAGAGCTTTTGATCCCGGAGTTTGCCAAGGCCGGTGCTGATATCATATCGGTACATTGTGAGGGAGAGAGTACAATTCATCTTCACAGAACCCTTAACCTCATTAAAGATCTTGGATGCAAGGCTGGCGTTGTTCTCAACCCAGCTACTCCAGCATCTGCCATTGAATACGTGCTTGATCTCTGTGATCTCGTACTTGTCATGTCAGTGAATCCTGGATTCGGCGGTCAAGGTTTCATTGATTCAGTGGTACCGAAGATTGCCGCAATCCGAAAAATGGCCGACGAGCGTGGTCTCAATCCATGGATTGAGGTTGATGGTGGCATCAAGGGTCATAACGCATACAAGGTGGTAGAGGCTGGTGCAAACTCCCTTGTGTCTGGGTCTGGTGTCTTTGGCGCATCGAACTACGCTAGTGCTATTGAAGAGATCCGCGCGGCAAAACGTCCTGCCCTGGTATAGCTTGTTTCATTTTTCTCGGATCGTTTCTGCATTTCTGTCTTGTGCTTTTTGGTTCATCGCCATGGAACTCAAGGGCTATGCTCTCACCTCACGATGTCGGCAATAAAGTTATCTGAATTCTGAAACTCAATCTTGACTACGCCAGATCCTTCACTTATCGTCCCCAGCGTTTGCTCTCATGCGTTGTGTTGCGTACCCACTACGTCAAGCGTCTTGAACTTCCCGATGACCTCACTGCTCTCGTTGCTTCATGTTCTCAAATTCAGGCCATAGGTGAGAAAGATCAGCGAACACACTGCCAAGCTATATTGGAGCATCACACCGTGCACAGCGCGAGTATCCAGGCATGACCGGAACAGAAGAGCACATGTTTGACGCAGGTTTACAAAAAAAGAGCTCCGTAGTCACTTGCAATCAATCCGGTTTTGGCCTTCCTCGTGAGGGAACGTTTCTTTCAACAGAAACGTTCTGTAGCACCCCGGAATTAGGCTGTTACACCCATAAAGAGAGAGAGAAAAAGCAATCAATCCAAATTCGTCTAATTAGTTCCATCAAGTGTTGGCCGTGAGACAAGTTTGTGCCCAACCGTCAACATCAACCTGAAGAATGTGACCATTCCCGCCACTCCAAGTCCAATTATTACATATTTAGTCTTCACTGCTGTGATCCCAAGCGATGCGGCGCAAACCAATATGAAGCAGAACAGGATAAGGTGTGGCAAATATCTTTCCCAGAACAGCACGGTTCGGCTTTAGACTTAATTACACTCAGCGAGCGTTGTGCACCAGGAGATGCAGATGTTCCAGGCATAGGAACGACTCCCAGCATAATATCAATTCCGTCTTGTCTCCTCCCGTCCAAAAAGTTTTGATACAAATAGCGACGAATAGCGCGTACTCCGTCTTGAGCCGTCCCAAGCTTAGACCTTTTCCCAGTACGTGTGAAGTCTGTTTTCAGGGCTCCTGAGCCTGCGTAGACTCGAGACAAAGCATCAGCATGATCAGCCCAAGTCTCCTTGAATTGCTTTTCAAAGGCCAGGAACTTGGACGTTGAACAAGAGTCCACATCGCTATCCAATACACCCATCACTTTCAAGGCCGTATCCATGATCTGATGTGCGATAGCACTTTGCACAACGTTTGTGCGATCCAAACTGTCTACGCAGTTGGTTCGTACAACACCTCTTTGACGGCGGGAAATACCTAATGCAGTTCCATCTTTTGTGTAGAAGTAACTATATGCGCTTAGGTCGGAATCGATAGAAGGAACCAAATCTTGGTCTACTTTCTCGTATTTCATCCCTTTCGTCTTAGAATGGAAATCCCATGGCACAAAGTGAAGTTTTGAATTCTGCATGAGCTCAACGGCGTTTTTGAGCGAGTCAGAAAGTACCCCTTCACCACCGTTTCCATCAATAAGGGAAATCGCAGTTACTGGCCCGTACTGTTCGAAGAGAGAATCAAAATGTTTCTCGAAAGCCATCTGACACAATCCGCCTTTGCCACCAGAGTCCACTTCCTTGAGCGTAGGCTTCGGTTTGTACTTGATGTTCGCCTCTTGCTTCCAAAGTAATGGTATACTTCCGCGGATTTGTATGTAGCTGCTATAAGCATCGCCATGACTCACTATTTGCTCCGTTTCAACAAAATTGCTCACGTTGCCTTGCTTATCTGCGCCGCGAGCAGTATATCTGAGGCCCGGTCGATTAGCACACCTTCGGGAGATTAATGCAAGCTGGACAGACTTGCCATTGACAACGCCCGAACGAACGTCTACATAACCAAGAATCAGAGGAACAATCCATGAGACTGCACCAACCTCTATTAGCTTCTTAGCGGCATAACGATTCCAAACAAATCTAAGATCGGCACGTGCAAAATCAGGAGCGGCAGCGGCGTCATCACTGGCAGATGCGGCATCTGCTCGCTTCTGTGCGGATTTGGTAAGGTCAAGATCATGAGAAAAGTAAAATCCAGGAAGACTTACGGCGGCGTTAACCATTCCCTTGACAACAGCTTCCTCTGCAATGTTCTGCTTGGTGAGACCGAGGTCAAGCGCTTGACGCTTGAGAAACTTTGGTCCCCGGACGGGTATAGATTCGAGCTTTTGTACGCGCCATACAGTCTGCTCCATAATTGTACCTACCGATATGCGCTTTGATATAATAAGCAGATAGGCATCATGCAGAGATTCGATGTAACCAACAAGGCCATAGATAACGCGTCGAGCATCGGGCTCTGCGAGAGCGGCACATTCATTACGATCAAGAAGAGAGACCTTGAGGGTTGATCTGTCAATGAAAAGAACTTGCTTTTCAGGAAGATGCGAGACAGCAGGCTCCACAGTCATCCATCGCGGAGATGTAGAAAGCACAAATGAATCCATCGCCATCTGCGCGAAGGCGTGTCGATGAGGACTTCCAGAAATGTGGTTATGAACGAGAAAACGGAAGCGGGTAGACGACGATGGGCTAGTGTACTTGATGGGTCGATACGGCAAACAGCGCGTGTGCAGAGATGATAAACGTTGAGGCTGCAAGGAGTATGAACTGGGCACGAAAGTTTGGGCACCGAAGCGTTTGGCCCGGGACATCAGTTAGTTTTAAATGAATATGCTGCTGGAGGGAGCCTGTCAATTGAAAAGCAAGACAGGGAAAGCGCGAAGGTGACGCGCCACTGCTTTTCACGGCCCGTGAGCTCCTGGATGTCCATGTCGGTTCTCTGTTGTGCTCTTTGGTTTAAACTTGAGCGCCACGCTGGACCGATCCGCTCGACCGCTACCAGCACCTTCATAAAAATATTTAAGAAACCTTGCCCATTCTCGCGTCAGGACCTGACGTTTGTCGCTGTGGGCCTTTCCTCACTCTTTCCAGCTTACAATGTAAGTCGATATGTTCATCATAACACACACACGTCATTTACATCGTCATCGTGAGCACGACGGAGTGACAAGCAACCTAATCGACTGTCTCCTTCAAGCTTTGAAGCGTGAAGGATGGAAATGAGTCGAAGTTCACTCTAGCAAAGTACTGCAATAGCAAAACCCGAAGTCACGGAACAAATTAAGCTTTTCAGGGACACCTAGAATGACTGAAGTCAGAACGAATATTGAGGGAGTTGTATACCTCCAAGACAGCGGCGAGCGACATCCATTTTCAGTTGTATGGACTACTCTGCCTCTCGTATCTTGGCTTGTACCATTTGTGGGTCATATGGGCATTGCAGACTCGCGGGGAGTTGTGTATGACTTTTCTGGACCGTATCAGGTAAGGCAGTTGCGTGTTGTATTGAACTGCCAACCGTAAATCCAAGAACCCCACGTGCTCAAGAACCCTAACCTTGCATGTCCTCTGCCTTCAATTTCTCGATTGTTGGAAAATCGTCTGTGCTTCTGTGGAATCTGCTTCGAGTACTTTTAGGTCACTGTGGGATCCTTTATGTGCGGACCTGCCAAACGCACATGGCGTTTAGATGTAAACGAAATCCGTACGACCAAAGAAGCCAGTTTAAGCCCCAGAGGCAAAGATCAACCATTGTCTTCTGCTGAGCTTTATGACCACGCAGTTATCGATGCTTCCCGCACTTATGGCAAACGAATGCATAACCTTGTGTTTGATAATTGCCATAGTCATGTGGCGACGGTGTTGAACTTACTGGAGTACGAAGGCTATTCAAACTGGAATCAAATACGTGTTTTCTGGAGAATATGGATGAGAGGAAAGTGGACTTCGAAGCGACAGGCGCTTATCGTGTTTGCGCCATTACTGGTTGTTATCGCTGTAGTGGCCGGGCTGGTAGCCGGTCTCGTTTAGGCAGTGGAAATGGTCGAAACAAAAACGTTTCTTGCTGCATGCGATATCTGTAAATCCGACAAGAATCTTCTTGTAGGCTATGTTATTATTCGCAGAGCTACGCATCACATGCGGTTCGAACAACTGAAGAGATTACTAGGACCAAAGCAAGTGATAAATAACTCATGCTTCTCTGCAATGCTGCGGTATTGTGGTGGTTGTTAGACAACCGCTTTGGCTGATAGACTCGTTTGCCTAGTCACCACTTTCACCCTCATCCCAGCGCTTGCGACCGGAAGCGCATGGGTATGAAGCAAAGGACAAATGCTGTGAGCATCAGTATCTGACGGTATGCACATATACCAATGGTAACTGATTTGCTTCGCTTACGGGGAATTTCAGAGTTCAGATGCTTGAAGCCATATTCTTGCGGTGCTATGATAGCACTGCTATTCCAGTTAACCCGCTTTGAACGCATTGTCAGCTACATTTTTGTAGATCGTCCCCTTCTTCTTGGTTGTTGTGCACTAAGTACGCAAGTTCCGCGCGTTTCGAGGGTCCAAGAAGGCCCCGACCGTTGAGTTGAAGAAGACGAACCACGGGTTCTCGTGATTTTTGCGTCGTCGTCGTCAGTTTTGGCCTCCGTAGAAGTCCCGTACGCATACGCATTTCGTCTCGTCCGCTATATTGCGGATCGAGTCCAGGCACACCGCGTGGAGGCGAGTGGCACGTGCCCATCGTCCCCTTCTGAGAAGCGATCTAGTCTCGTCCTCTGTGTCGACCGATCCTCTTAGAGCAGCTCTGCATCCTACGCTCCATACAGCCATAGATACCTTATCTTTTATTTACACTTCCAACAGTGTTCTATAATTCAGATGGGGCCAATTTTGCTGGGCAGCAACGCAACTGCCGTGGGTGCGTATGCATCTAATTCAGCGTCGTAGTTTCTTTGGGTCAAGATTCATGAAAAGCAGTACCCAGGGGTAAGCATCTTAAAGGTAATTCAAGACATGCCAGTGGAAGTCTTTCCTTAATGTTTCACTGGCATATATGTTTTGAAGCCGGCTTGAGATCTTTGCAATGTCCATCGATGGTCATGGCATGGTATACACTGGATCACTAGTGCGCGTGACCTGTTGTTGAATGGGAAACTACTCTGCGCTCTGTAGCAGATAGGAATTTGTCCCTCTAACATGTCGTTAGTGCATATGGATCTATTCAGTAGGCAAAAAAGGTGCACGTTTTTCTTCTTCTGCGATGATTCTGCGCATCCTACTCTACACATCCTTAACAAGCAGATTTCGTCACAAGGGACAATAAACAAAATTATTGACAACCTCAGAGCAAGGCTTGGCGGGAGAGAGACGACATCATGTGGTGATGCCCCCTGGACTGACCACGGATTAATCCGGCAAAGGATGCGCAAGGTTGGTTTTCTGCTTCCAAGCTTACGAACAATAGAACGTAAGGGGGTCGCTGAGCGGCTTCGCAACCTTGAAGTGCATTGCATCATGATAATGCATCTTCCGAGAGCACTGGCACGTGTGCGGCAACAGAAAAAAGGATTGGGTTTTCTTCTTTTTCTCTCAAAATTGGGCTGTCCACCTTTTTGGCCCCCCTTCTCTTCGCAAGATATCAGTTCCATGCTTCCCTCACACACGCATAGAACCGAGTACAGGGGTAGATTTCGTTCGTTCAACCTTCCACTTCGTCACGAAAGTGCTCTTCATCAGCTGGTATACGCGGAACGGCTTGCCAGACAGTGGTTCTCGCTTTTCAACGTTACAACCAAACAACAAATATAGTTTTGCATTGGAAGCTCATTGCAAGCGGTTGTACCCCTACAGTTAACTGGTGAAATCAAACTGCCAATAGTGCTTATCACGACTGTGTTCACATGTTTCGAAGCCATCTCTCCGGCGAAACGACATAGACGCGATTACTTCCGATCAGCAGGAATAGACGACAAAACCAGCGCTTTTGGGCGTGGATCTCTGTGATGTGGGCTAAAATCTTTCCTTCAAAACCAAAGTCAGCCGAGGACGTGGTACGGGCGCTACGTGACAGTCTTGAGGAAGGGCGAGGTCAAACAGATGCAAAAGCGGTAAAAAAGATGCATGAAGACGTTTCGAAGACCATTGGCTCATTGAAGATTATGCTGTTTGGGGATGCTAGCAATGACATTGAAGTGAAGCAACAAGATGTAAACGATCTGGTAAGACTTGCTGGCGAGGGCGAACTTTTGATCCTCATTGCCAAGAATCTTTCGCAAATGGAGTTTGAGACCAGAAAAGACGCGGTGCAAATCTTCAATAACTTGCTACGACGTGAGTCGGATGTAAACGTAAGCAGCACCGCGGCGGATAAGGTTAGTGAGGATGACGGAACGGTGATCACAACGTTGGTAGACGGCTATGCAGACGGCGATATTGCTCTCAACTGTGGAGCGATCTTGCGGGAGTGTATACGACATGAACAATTAGCAAAGTTACTGCTGGACAGCGGTCTGTTTTGGCGATTCTTCGAGCTTGTTGAGCTGAGCGACTTTGACGTGGCAAGCGATGCATTTTCGACCTTCAAGGAGTGTCTGACGCGTCACGTGGCGGTAAGCGCGAGGTTCATAGAGGCGAATATGGATCGGTTTGTACAAGACTACAACGCATTACTGCAAAGCACAAACTACGTAACGAGACGGCAAAGTCTAAAACTTCTGGGCGAGATGCTGTTAGAACGGGCGAATTATCGCATAATGACTCACTACATCGCGTCATCGGGGAATCTGCGCGTGGTGATGAACCTTCTGTTAGATAATCGACGAAATATTCAGTTTGAGGCGTTTCACGTGTTCAAGATATTCGTAGCGAATCCGAAGAAGCCGCCTGAAGTAGAGCACATTCTCAGGAGAAATAAGGAACGGATGTTGTCGTACTTGACGGACTTTTTGAGTGATCGGGAGGACGAACAGTTTCAGGAGGACCGAGAGCTCGTGCTGCAAGAGATCCGCTCATTACAGGACCCTAGCGACAGCACAGGGGCGTCATAAACGTATGGTAGAAGTTAGGAATGTTAGCGATGCGAACATAAAAGTATGTATGAAGCTAGTTACCACTGTGGGCGCAGATGGCGGTGCGTTGTTGCAGTAATTCGGTCTCACATGCATCGTCAAATTATGCAGCTCAAACACCTGTACATGGATGAACTCAGAACAGTTTTTCTTCTCTCCTTCGAGGTTCCTAAACTCCGTACGGAACAGGTGATATCGCAGATTGGAGAACACAAAGTCATAATCGTCATCTGCTGTTTGGATACTTCTCACAGGATGTACGAACGGGGGAACGATCGACGTCCGAAACAGTGGTTTGTGTCATGAAGAACAAACACTCCTGGGAACTAAACGATAACTGTGGACCAATCTTTGTAAGTGGAAAAGGAGCCACAAAACAGTGAAAAGTTGAAAGGAACAAGCTGACCAGTGGCTTTAGCATTAAGCGTCTCAAATATTATTCGGTAAGAGAGAAAAAGACAAGATGGGTTCCAACGAGGAGTCTCTTTCTAGGCGATTTGATCCGCTTCTCTGGTCTCTTGCCAGCTCAGAAGGGCGAAATTCTAAGTTAGAAGCCGCTCAGAAACCGGAGAGGCTGACAATCGTCAAGAAAGTTCATTCTTTGTGGACGTAATGACTTGACAAATGTGCTCTTCGTCCAGCCTTTTCGTCGACTGAATTATTGTGAAACTCTGTTCGTTTACTTCCACAGTGTCACTGCGGTCGACCCTTAAAGCAGAATCACCCCATCAGTTTCGCAGCCATCAAGAACTCTTCTTCGCCTTGAGGTAGTAGACTCGTTTGGTCTTTGCCATCCTCCATGTTCTTTCGTCAAAACCTAACGCGCCTGAAGCATTGATCCTTATATGACATGCTTTACGGTCTACACGCGGTAGCCCTCTTACTCCACCGACAGAAATCCAGGGTGCGATTGACTGATTGAACCATCATATTACAAGTCGACTACCCTAATCGACAGGTTGCCGATTTAAGCTGAGGCTGCCCGGCGTTGGACGTTGGGGAAGTCTTGCTTAGAGCAGATCATATATCAATACTTGGGTTTGGAAGATGGTCATTGAGCCAACCTGCATAATGCGTTAAAATCGAAGGCAAAGCCGATACCGCAGGCTGCGTATTCTTCAGCTAGGTTCTCTGGAGCAAGGTCATTCCGAGCCTCCAGATGCATGCCGCATTTCTACTATGTTTCTTCCGCGTCTTCCAGAATAGTTGCATTGTGAATAACGTCTACCACATCAACATGATCATCCAATGCATTTAGAAGGCGCTCAAACTTAGCTGCTGGCTCATCAGTGAGAGAGACGAGGACCTTTGGTTCAAGATTTTCCAAGGAGATAATCTTACGTTGTTTCAAATGTGCGAATCTCTCTGCAAGAGCACTTTTTAATCGTTCCCTTTCATTCATAGATAGGCATGAGAATTGCAAGACGCCTTCCTCACTGATGTCGACATCGTGTGCCCCTTGATCGATACCAAACATGATAATGTCGTCTTGATAAGCCCTGTCGAATTCATTCAACACGACTGTATGGCGTCTGGAGAACAACCACGCAGCTTTTCCCAATTCTCCTCCAGCACGTGATATCAAAGAGCGTATTTCCCCAGCCACCGCGTTTCGCCTCGTCGCGGAAGCGCGGACCAGTAAACCAGCACCACCAGGAAAGACACCCTCGAAAAGAATGGTGTCGCTTGGAGATCCATCTCTAGCGCTTGCGCTCAACGCAGTCGCAATACGCTGCTTTGGCATCGAAGCCTTCCGTGCTGCTTCCAGCGCACGAGCGAGTCGCGGGTTTCTCGAAGGATCTCTTTCGCCATTGGCCGACTTGATGGCTGCATAAATGTCGCGCGAAAGCTTTTGAAACGCAGTTTGTCGTTGAGCGTCAACACGAGCTTTGCGATGCTTGGTATTATGGTAATGTGAATGGCCTGCAAGCGAGCGTGAAAAAACTCGCAACCGAGACCACGTCATGCTGGGTTATGGGGTCCGCAGGCTTCGAACTGCCAGATGAGTGGATAACGAAACGAAAAGCATTGCTTTCTCCTTTCGAGATACAACGGTACCAACGGTACCCATGGCATCCCGCAGCGCTCGCGACTTTCGTTCGACGCAGACGCACAGCTGTCGCGGACTTGCACCCCCCAGGTGCGCTTCAAATGAGGCTAAAAATTAGGTCGATCATTCTCGGTTGTCAACTTGGAGATTGTAGCGAGTCCTGCAGTCCTCAAGCCGTGGACAGGCAAATCTGGTCACCCTCATCCTCATGATCAGCGGTTCCCTCGCTTTCCACAAGCAGTCACTTCGCATTCCTGAATTGCTAGGGCCCAGCCCTTTTCACCTTCCCATTTCGCCGCCACAACGCTCCGTCACAATCTCCTTCAAATTGCGACAGAAGAAAACTTGTTTGCAAAATGGCGCGCAATGAGGAAAAGGCCCAATCTATGCTGAGTCGATATCTCCGCAGCCAGCAAGGCACACCCGGATCACGTCAAAGGCGTCCTTATCTCTCAACCCTTTGTGACGATGTTGACGAAGCGGAGAAATGGCGGTTACAAGTTCTGAGCGACATTCGTCGACTCGCAGAAGAGATCCAGAACCCTGGTTTGGACGATGAACGCGTGCGCGAACTGAACGATAACATTAACAAACTGTTGCGGGAGCGGGGGCATTGGGAAAGGAGAATCCGATTCCTAGGCGGTAGAGACTATGGAAGAAGAAAACTTCAAGCTGTGGGTGAGGACGTGGTTGAACATAATGGATACTTCTATTTTGGAGAAGCTAAGCGGTTGCCGGGCGTAAAAGAATTGCTCGCGACGAAAGAACAACGACGCCGGGAAGCACTTGATGATGAAGGCTTGCAACGGAGAATGAAGGAGCTGTACAACCGCGTCAATGACGAGTACTACGGAAAGAAAGATGAAGAGAATGATGCAGATCTGCTGAAGATTGAGGAAAAAGCAGAGCACGAAGCGAGAGCAAGTATGATTGAGGAATGGGAAAAGAGAACAAGCAGATCGAAGGACGAGGATTGGGATGATAGCTACCTGAAATTCGTGGGGCAAAACGTGGATGGCAAGTTTAACGAAGAGGAAAGAATGCAGGCGCTAACACTAGAAAGAAAGAAACTGGAAGCATTGGAACAACTTGAAACAAGAGCTTTACATGCTCGTAGCAAACGGGAAAACGAACAGGGCTGACGAACAAAAAAAGTAGAGACGATAACTACAAAACCAATCTTCGAACCTCATTGAGTCTGGGGATAAATTCCGACAAGGGAACCGGTCTAGGCAAAGAGGGGCATCCGGAATTGACCAGTGTCTTGTAAAGTTCTTCAGTCTCAGAAAGCTTTAGCGGCGGACTCCGTTTCGGCACGTGGTTCGGGGTAGGGGCGGTCCATTCCTCCCGTTGTTTGAGCCACGTTTGATAGCCTACGTTGACAAACGATGATGGACACTGTGCTTGTTGTTGATGATGATGCGGCTGTTGGTGTGGGTGTTGGTGAGGTTGCTGTTGCGCTTCTTTTGAGGTGCGTCGCACCTTTCTTGATATAGCATGCATGAGAGTCCGCAAACAGGAGGCGCGCGGCGGCGCGGTGCGTCGTAGCGGTGTACCAGAATTAAACGTTGACGATGATGTGGTACTGAAAGTAAACGCCTTTCGTCTGGAAGGGGTACGGAGAAAGCTCTGATGAGGCCTGATTGTGAAGACTTGTAGCGAAGAAGAACGATGAGGACGACGGCCGAGGCGTGGATGGCTTGGGAGTGAGCGAGTTTCGGAACGAACAAACGAACGAACAAACGAACGAACGAAAAGCGGAAGCGGTTGGGTTTGAAAAACCCGAAAAACGTGCCGAGGCGGCTCGCACACGCGCGCACATGCGCAAAGTAGAGCAGATTGCGCGAGCTCGCTTCTTCACCAATGGGCGCATTGTTTCCACCTGGCAAGCACAGTCTTGTCAATAGTCAGTCGTTAAAAAGTTCCGTCGGTACCAGCCGCACCGGGAATAGCCGTGCGTCCCAGTCGCAACGCCTTGTCCACCGACGCTCGCGAATTCGACGGCTGGTTGGCGACTATACCCTACTGGCGACTATTCACAGCGGCGCCGTGCGCCCTTACCTGCCGAGTAAGGGTATCGCCTATCCCGCTCATCGACGTAGAAAAGCACGCACCGCTGGCCAGCTTGCGGCTTGCGTGATTCGCTGTGCTTGTCGAGCACGCCATCAACAGGGTGCTTGAAACATACGTGAGCATTCGACGTTCGTCAAGCGTAACAGCTTCCACAACCTCTCGCGCATCCGCCAGTGCAAGTTTCGCTGCACCGAGCCGGGGGCTCCACTTGTGCGTTCTTGGTGTATAGCCCACGTCAGGCGCTTATCGAACGCTTGCATTCAAGAACACTCAAGTTGAACGTCAAATGGATTCGACGACTGAAACCTCACGTGCACTATTGGGAGCCTCGAATCACTCGCGCACTTCTTCCAGCCTTTTTGCAAATAGCGTTCCCTCTCCGCTGGCCACAGAAGTTCATCATTGCGATGCCTGATTTGTCCTGATCTCGTTTGCTAGAGCCCAGAGCCGAAAAATCTCTCCATCGCTGCCAATCAAGTGCCGAATCCATCGCCGCCATCGCAAGGGAGGACTAGCGTTGTTTTCAGCCAAAAACCACGTGAGCTGTGCTTCTGCGACAGCTGCTTTCGTTCGTTGCGAGTTGCCCACGCTTCCAAAAATGAGTGCAGAAATGTGGAGGATGGTCCTCCATTCCATCTCGAACACGCTTCAGTCATGACGCCATCTCCTGCACAACAACCAGAATAGGTTTCGTATAGTCGAGTATTCACGGTGAAATCCTGTAATCTTGTGTCTAATCGTCCCAGAAAACGGATAGAGCGGTAGTCGCAATGTGCGTTTATAGCTGTGTCACCTTTGTGTATCATAGAAGCCTCTACGTTGGGAGCAGAGTTTTTTCCCGAATGGCGAGGCAGATATGTACGTCAAGCTATGCTACGTCGCGGTAAGAGAAAAAAAGGTTCTGCCAGCCTTGGTGTTATTGAAGAAACACGGGGCTGGAAAGCATAGACAGCGGCGGCGGTACGCATGGCTGCCGGCGGACCATGCGAAGAGGGTCAACTTGAAACTTCAGCGTTCAAACATCGATATCTACGTTGTCACTCTCACGATTTACCATAGCATCCGTATGAACGACTGCTTTGACAAGCAGCTGTGAACGCATCACTTGCTTCTCTTGAGATCATCTCATAGGCTTTCACAATGCTCTGTGTATAATGATATATGATGTTATCATAAGATATGGAGTGTTATGGAAGCCCATCGACTTGCCACGAATTGCCGTGTGGTTGGGGAGGCAAAATATGCGCCGTGGACGGCAAGCTGAAGAATAATCGCACTGAACAGAGAGAGGCATACATCCGTCTGATGTTCGCTCGCCCGGCGGTCATCTCGTTATCAGTATAACGACGTAATAGATACACGCTTTACAAAGTCTAAGCAGTTAATCGCTAGCACGCACAGCTTTCTTCTGTGCCCTTCCCGTTGATATCCACCGTGTTGTCCGGCATACTACCCCAAACACACATACACACAAGGTTGAGGTCAGCTCAGTTTCGTGCTACTTAGCCGCGGCGCTAACGCTTGGTGAAACACGTACAAGTCATCGTCCTGTTCGCCCCTTCTCAACGCTGCGCGAGCCACCGCCTCGAACGCGGCCTCCACGTTGATGTCGTCCATAGCGCTCGTCTCGAATAGCGGCAACGGGTTCACCCTGTTCGCCGCGCACCATTCTTGTGCCTTTTTTGTCGAAACCTATCACAAATACACTCTGTCAGTCTTATACACCGGCATTAACTTCATTGTCAAAGAAAGATATTACGCACCGCTCGCGCTCGGTCCACCACATCCACCTTGTTTCCCATCACCACAAACGGAAATGAATCCGGATCTCTCGGAGCGGCCGACACCAGAAATTCGTCCTTCCATGAGTCTAACGCCTCGAATGAACGCGCGTCAGTCATGTCATACACCAAAACGCATGCATCCGCACCGCGATAAAACGCAGAGCCAAGACTTTGATACCGTTCCTGTCCGGCTGTGTCCCATATCTGCAGGTTGACTGGTTTGTCATCGATAACGACGTCTTTTGGAAAGAAGTCTGCGCCGATTGTAGCTTTGTATTGTTGACTGAAACGATGTTCTACATATCTTTCCATCAACGATGTCTTGCCCACACTGGTAGGTTTTTTTGTTAACAGAAAATGCGAAAGTGCAAATGTGTCAGTCGCGCAATCGAACAAATCTCTTTAAAGGGTATTCGGCCAACACAACGGTAGAACTTACCCGCTCTCCCCGAGAATCACAATCTTGAGCATCCTAGGTCTCGAATTTCTCATAATGACAATTTCAAAAGCAGTGCTCACTGCGCGCACGCCACAACAACAGGGCGCCCCTTCGGCGCAAGCAAGAAGCCAACCTCCAACGAGTGATGTCCGGCACTCGAGCTCAAGTGGGTGAAAAAGGAAAAAGTTCAACAAGGGTCAGGCACGCATTGCCCGTTGCGCTGGAGACACCAAGTCGGCTGATACAGCACGCCCTTCAGAACTGTTTCCAGGAGCCGCGCATCGCAACGTAGGCGCGAGCGGCCGGAGCTGATGAAATACAACTGCGTATAAAGTATGTCCGCGCCGCTACAACGGCCCGTGGCTTGAGACCGCTCGATCGCGCGCCAGCTGTTTGCACCGCGTTTTCTTGGGCCCCTCTCGCCATTCGTGTTGCTTTGCGCGACGAATGTAGACGTCATCATGTCGCGCAAACTGTCATGCTGCATGCATGTTCCCGGCTGCTGATTTCATTGCCCAAACTTCTGTCTATTCGAAAATTGACCTCATATGAGGTCAATTGGCCTCATACAGTCTGTGAAAATTAAAAGGGTCCAGAATTTGTTTTATTGGTATCTCAGAGCCCTTTAAGCCTAATGGAGCAATTCAAAGGGTTATTGTGCCAGACAGGTAGATATAGTACTTCGTCAATATCCTCTACCCATAAGAAGACGACCCTTTTGAGGTTGACCCAAAAATTAGTAAATTGTTGGAGTTTTTATTTCCAAAATCTAACGTCACATTGTCAACAAAGTCCAGGTTTGGCAATGATTTGCAAACATAGTTTGACAAACATCTGACATAAAAAAATATTACCAACACCAAAAACACCAAAATATTTAGAGCATCCCAGAAGAAAGACAGCGTTTTATATCAGAACATAAAATGACATAGACTACTTTGTATTCACCAATGAGACAATAATGCTCTGCAACTGATCCATAGATCGCTGGAGAGTTTCAATCTTCTCATTCGTACTCTTGTCTATGGTTGCTGATTTTGTCAATCGAGCCCGTTTTGCAGTTTTCGGCTGCGAAGCGCAAACGTGTTCACTGTCTATATCAACTATCTCCACCGCTCTTTTTGACAAGTGTCTGCATCTTTCATGACGGTTTTGAGCATAACGGGACACAATTTGAAGATTTGACTCACTCAAAATTATTGCTGTCGTCTTTCTCCATTTATTTTAACTAAGAGATAGCCTCCAATAATTGCTATTCTTTTCTATGTCGCGAGGCAAACATCAAGCGACCCTAGATTCTATGACGGTAAGATTCATTGACATTTGTGCCAAAAAAAGCTTTGATCAAACGTATAAAAATTGTTACAGTGCTGCAGAGATATTAAAACCGCTGAGGAAAAGCACATTTGTTTTTCTGCAGCCAAGTTGCAAATACTGTCTTTTTTCCACCAAATCCAACCATCGTAGATAAAACTTCTTCACACTTCGCAATTGAGTCAACCTTTCGCGTTCCAACTTCCCTCTCATACATGCTTGGTTCATTTGCTACGTTGCACTTTTCCAAAACAATCTGCTTTGCATGTACATCACACTCAAAAACAACAGCAAGAATATATTTCAAAGGCCTTTTTGACTGTAAACTGCTTTGCAAAACCTAGTTATGGGGAAAGACACGCAAAGGCGGTTCAGACCCTCTCGCAAGAGGCGAGAACAGCAGTAAAGCGCTCCTACAGGTACGACACGGCAATGCCAGGTGTAAGACCGGGGTCGACCCTTCCCAAGTAATGGAGGGAGCTAAGCGGCAAAAACGAAGCGTCCAGCGGTAGAAAACACACGACACAAGTCGGCAGTAGCGTGACGTGCGTAGCACGCTGTACTTACGGGTGTGGCGATGACACGCGAGGGCGGTAGTGACCCACGCGAGTGTGTCGAGCCACGAGCGGTATGCACCGGTACACCAAGTAGTGCTACTTGTATAACAGGGACGGAAATAAAGAGAACACACACAAAGTAAACACGCGAAAGCGGTAGTGGTGTTAATGATGCCACGAGGCGGATGATGCACCCTGCGCAAGGTGTCGACTCTCTAGAGGGAGGATATCGGTCACCAAGGGTGAAACATCAGAGCCGAACACTCGGTTGGTTCGTTTCCTTCCACAGCAATGGGTGCAGCTCAACCTACTAAGTAGTGTAGCTATGCCACTGTCAAGTGGTGCAACCGAGCTAAAATAAAATAAATAATAATATCTAAAATATCCCAAAGTTGGGCGCCAACCGTCCATACACGTGTGTCACTATCCAGCAATGCTGTGCCAACCCGTTCGACGTCGTTGACCTCCACTGCACTGCAGGCGCAGTGACTTCACCGCAAAAGCGAGCGCATACCGCAAATTGCGTTGTCCCATTCTGGTGCTTGACTTTCTTTCACGCTTTGTAGCGGAAGCTGACATCCTCGGCATGAGTGAGAGGCAAGCTTATGTTGCCTTACCGTATTTTCTACGTGGACTCGCTGAAGATCAGTATAACTCTGTAAGAGGTTCATCTCGCGCCTCTGAAGGAGGGGTCACCTGCTGGCCCGAAGCAGTGCAGTATTTGTTGCGCTCGTATGCCACAAATACCTCTATCGAGGAAGCAATCACCGCGTTGCGGGAGACGAAACAACGCCCGAAGGAGTCAGAGACCGAGTACTCGGTTCGCCTGAATAAGGCATTCCACCGTTGTGGCAATGTTTACTCCTCAAACGAGCGCTGTACGCTGTTTATCAACGGATTGAATCCGGCTATTCGTACTCTGGTTGCCCAGCGACGGTAAGACCGGAAGAAGACTACCTATCTGGAGTTAGTGCAGTACGCGAAGGCGGAGGGAGACGCCTTGCGCGCACGCACCGGATACCGGGTTTCAACCAAAGCGTTGCACCTCGACGGAGGGTCGTCATCAGCTTCACTGCTACCGCAGGGTTTTTCTGGCCACGATGTGGATAACTTACATCTCGCACAGGTGGACCTGGGTTCTATTCCGACTACGGAGTTGTCTTCTACTTCAGAAGCCTCGTCGAAGACGGAAGATGCAATGCTTTACGCAGACCGTCCACGCGTTCGCGGTCCTCAAGTACCATATTCAGGGAGTCGTTACCAGCGACCTGGTTGGGTAGACCCGCGAACGGTGAAGTTTCAAGACCCACGGAGTTCCGGAAGACCACCCCTGATCTGTTTCACGTGTTACAACCACGGTCATGCAGCTCCGAACTGCAACCTCTCGATGAGGGAAATGCCCACGGATGTGGCGAATTTTGAAGCGCTGACCCCCGCCGAACAGGCGTCAGTGCCGGTAACCGCTTATCTGCGGGCGAAAACCGACTTTCCTCGGAGAATTTCTGCCGCAGAAATAGCTGCGTTACTGCACTCTGGTTCGACCCAGGTCAATGTTTCACCGGCTCAAGCCGTGGCGGCAACCGCTGCTGCTGGTAGTTCTGTCGCTGTTCCACAGGAATCTGTGAAGATGCCTGCTGCACAGGACGCCGTTCCCGTTAGAACGGATGGAACTCAGTTAAACTGAGTATGGGAGTCTCCAATGGAGAGGCGCCCGAGTCGAGGTCTACGTCGCCCGAGGCGTCACCGCCTCGCTCCCAGGTCAGAATCCTTTCGATGAAACGGACCGTCTTAGACGTGGACTCTACCACCATTGGTGTGTTACGTCGCCCGTGGATACGGTTCAGGAACAACTGGACCCCGGATCGAGTCATGGTAATGGCCAAGCGAAACTACAAGATATTTGCTGACCTTGGCCTATCTACCCAGTATATGGTGCGTCATCTCTCTGTCTTAGATACAGGTGCTGGCCCCAACTTCATTGTTGAGTCGTTACTACCGCCGGAAGTCCGTTGTCGAATCCGCCATGGACCCGTCATGGACGTGGCAGATGCTAACAATAACCCGTTACAAACGGCTGGAATGGTTTCACTGATTGTCAGGATTGGTAACTGCATCGAGCAGGTAGAATTCATCGTCTGCAAGACGCTCGCTGCCCCTGTCATTCTAGGGTGTGACTTCTGCGACAGATATGTCGAAGCCATACGACCGCGTGCGCGTGAAGTGGAAATGGAAGATAATTCGGTTGTACCGATTGTTCGTCGCTCATTACGCCGATTGTCAGCTAAGCTGGCACCACTACCCGGTCCTCTACAGGATTCCTCACCTCCAAAGGAGTCGCCGAAGCTCCGCGTAGCGCGTCCAATTTCTATTCCGCCCGAATCCCAGGTTTGGGTTGATGTTACTGCCGCACCGCGTGGTTTGCGGGTTGTTCAACCATTGAACTCGTTATACGAGAAGTATCAGGTCGCGTTGGCGAACGGATTTGTTCAAATCAACAGCGAACACCCCTTTCGGGTTCTGTTAGCCAACTTTGGCAAGAAACCCCAGTATCTGGTGAAGAACCAAGTAATTGGAACTGTACTACCGCACCCTACGGCGCTTATCCCTACAAAGGTGACTGCCGCCGAGATGCTCGGGATTGCTGAAGAACGCACTGGTGTGCTTCACCCTAAGGGGGGGGAGGGAGAACCGTCGCGCTCGTCTGCGACGGACCCGTATCAGACGGTTGAACAAACGAATGACTCGGAAGTTAGGACCGTTCCTACGAGTTATGACAAGATTGACCCTATCAAGGAGTTAGAAGAATTGAATCTCGGTCATGTACCGGTTTCACACCCTGAGAAGTTGCGCAACATGTTGCGAGAGTTTACACCAATGTGGGATGGTTCCCTCGGAGAGGTTTCAACTACGGAACACCGGATTGACCTCCTGCTGGAGACCAAGCCGATTGCTCAGCACCCTTACAGGGCAGGCCCGAAAGCACGGGAAGAGGAAGAGTTTCAGATAACCAAAATGCTCCGCGCTGGCGTGATAGAACCGGCTCAGTCGCCGTGGGCATCTCCTGTTGTACTGGCTCCGAAACCCGAAGGGTCCTGGCGCTTCTGTATCGACTATCGTCGCTTGAACGATGTCACCGTCAAAGACGTGTACCCCATACCTCGTATGGACGAGTATATCGACTCGCTTGGCGATGCTACTGTGTTCTCCACTTTGGATGCAAACTGGGGTTACTGGCAAGTACCAGTTAGACCGGAAGACCATGAGAAGACCGCGTTTACCTGTCATTCAGGACTATACCGCTTTAAGTGTATGCCGTTCGGGTTAACGAACGCCCCCGCTACGTTTCAGCGTGCTCAGGACATTTTGTTAGCTCGCTTCAAATGGCGGAGTTGCTTGGTATACCTCGATGACATCATCGTGTGTTCCAACAGTTTGGACGATCACCTCGAACATGTTCGGGAGATAATGACCGCTTTGCGGGATGCTGGAATTACTCTCAAATTGAGGAAGTGTGAGTTTTTCACTGACTCAGTGAAGTATCTGGGCCATGTCATACGTCCAGGACGGTTACTGATCGAGGAAGCTCGCGTGAAGTCCCTCAAAGAGGCGAAGCATCCCACTACACAGACAGAGCTACGCTCCTTTCTGGGGCTATGCAACGTTTATAGACGGTTCATTTCTCGCTTCGCGAAGATCGCGGGACCGCTCAACGAACTCCTGAAGAAGGGACAACCGCCCAAATTGGGACCACTCACCCCCACCCAAGTGGAGGCTTTCAACTCTCTTAAAAAGGCTGTTACCACGGCACCCGTGTTAGCGTTACCTAAGAACGGGTTGCCGTACACCGTGGATACGGGTTTGAGCGATTACCAAATTGGCTGCGCTCTCTTTCAGACTACACCCGAAGGGGAACGCAAACCAATTGGCTATTGGTCTCGTACACTCAACGTGCACGAGCGCAATTACTCGGTATCCGAGAAGGAGTGTCTCGCCATGGTATGGGCTTTGCAGACTCTACGACCATATCTTATGGGTGTGCACTTTACAGTCAATACGGATCATTCCGCCTTGCGTTGGTTAATGTCAGTCACGGAGCCTTCCGGACGCTTAATGCGTTGGCGTCTTCGGGTTGCCGAGTTTGACTACGAGGTCACCTATAAGAAGGGTTGTTTAAACGCGCAAGCGGATGCTCTTTCACGTCTAGGAACGGAAGGTGAAGCTTTACCCGTCGATGACGAGGATGAAGATATCCCCTGTTTTCTCATGGAGGAGGGTGATGAAGACTACGACATCGTGTCGGACGACATCTGTGATGATTTGCTCGTCGCAGACGGTGAAGACCCGGAATCCGGTACATTCGTCGCCATTACTCCAGAAGAGCTGGTGCGGGAACAGCAATCTGACCCGTTCTGTGCGA
Organism: Gracilaria domingensis; assembly: GCA_022539475.1. NCBI lineage: Eukaryota > Rhodophyta > Florideophyceae > Gracilariales > Gracilariaceae > Gracilaria > Gracilaria domingensis. Next base: position 47,052 of record VCMS01000320.1, read on the forward strand.
GGATACGCGCCCAAATTAATGGTGGTGCTAACATCCCGTTCGGGGTTAACACACAAGGTTACCTCGTCAGAATGGTTCGTTCTACCCCACAGATTGTGCTTCCTCACTCCTTACAAACAAGGGTATTGCATCTCTCGCATCACTCGCGGATGGCTTCCCATCCGGGTGCTAAGCGGTTATACACGACACTGCGTCGGAATTTCTACTGGCCCGCGTTAGCGTTGGACTGCTACACCACCGTGAAGGCGTGTGCACATTGTGCTCGCGAGCGAGTTAAACAGCGTCGCCATGCGAAGAAACTAACACTTTTCCCCGCAAGGGCGCCGTTGGAGTTTATAGCCATCGATATACTCGGTGAGTTCTTGCGTACTTCCTGAGGAAATCGGTTCTTACTCGTTATTACGGATAGATTCAGTAAGCTAGTTCGGACAGTGTAGAGCAAAACCCAAAAGGGTGATTATCCACAGGATGTCCGAGTCCTGCTCCCTGTATGGGCAGGCTCAGCAGAAGAGCCCTCTGTCCGCACTCAAGCCGAGGGGCTAGCCGGGTGTAAGACCGGAGACGGTGCCTGGATATACCTACAGAGGTGAGAAACCAAGAAAGGATGGTGATCAATACACAGTACGGAAACCCAGAGAAGGGGGAAAGAAGGGGAAAGGAACTGTAAATACGGGGAATGCCTCAAAGGAAACCAACCCAGAAGCGGAGCCAAGGCCCGTGCCAACCGGCGGAAACAGGGCCGAGAGCGGAGCGACAACGGCGACCAATGCCGAAATAAACCCAATACAGGGGCGGAAACCAAACCTAAACCAGGTGACTATGTCCAAAGCGACGCCACTCCAAAGCCAAGACGCTTGACACTAGCCGGAATCGGATCAACAACAAATGACCATTCAGTGGTGAGACAGAGCTTCCTAAGGGACCCTGAGGGGATAGTTGTACAGGACCCAAACGTGGTTACCGGCCTAAAAAGGGGTTGTAAACCTACGAAGGAAGTACGAACTAGCACCAAGCCTTTGGTGGTGCACTAGCTAAAATCTACACACTATCCACGTGTCCATGACCATGCAATGGTTCCAAGACCGACTTCACCTGACAAGGTTCAACAGAGACATCCCCAACATTACCCAAGTAGTGGGGCCAGTCTCGACGAGAACAGCACCTCATCCCAGATGGAGCGCCCATCCTAAGCAGGCTCAGCAGTACCCGTGAGGGGTGGTTTTGCACTACACATCCCCCTCCTTAGCCGAGGGTGCATGCGCCCGAAAGCGAGAACAAATCACTTTCACCTCGTATTGACGAGCATTCAACACTTACTTAACCGACTATCCGGTGGTAATGCACCATCACATCCGCATTGCCGCGAACGACGTTCACTTCCTCAACCGCACGGCGGTATCAACCATACATACCTCACACAGAGTGTTCTCCTTTCCAGGATCATTGGCCAACCTCGTACGACCACCTTTGTAGGTTTCATATCTACTTCCCATCCAATCAGATACTTGGCAGGGCTGACAACAGCGTTCCGGGGTTTAACCTGTGAAGGTTTAACTCCCTCACTGTTCACCTTTCGAGGTCCAGATCGTGTAGCGAGAGACCGAAAACGGTAGTGTTACAACACCGGTGTTCACGGTTCCAATGGCTTTCCCACACATAGGGCGTCACGCAAGAGTTATTACCCAATGGGTTCAGCTGTGTCTCCTTAGGATTCCGACTTCGGAGACATCCGACAAAACTTGTCTCAACGACGAAATTCGTCCTGACGGAGCTGTTCAAATTCACCAGAAACTGGTTCTAACTCTTCACGAGTAAGCGTAGCTGATAGCCGCCAACACACGGAGCTCAACAAGCCATATTACATCCCTAAAGGGCGACATAGCCGTGTGCGGTACAATCTGAAACTCAGCAGTAAAGTTCTCTTCAGGAGATAAAATATTACGACAGAGAACCAATTCTCCATGTTCCCAATGCAGGGCGAGAAAAACGAGTGACCACGGCGTGGTGTGCATCATGTGCGCTCCTCGAGAATGCGCTCCAGTGAGATGCAACGACCCCAGTATCCTTAAGATACTGTCACCGATATGCGGTCGACACGACACGGTGCCATACCACCAAACACAACCCGAAAAAGGGTGGCATGCATACACCACCTCGGTATTTCATACCGCAACGAGGGCAACCACGGCCTTCACTGCGTGATGTCACATCTTCTTCTACCCATAGGGGTTCTCAAAACCTCTTCCTGCCAAAGGAGTCATCCATGAATCCATGAGGATTCTTCCTTTCAAAACCCAACAACAGGGTGACTTCACCGATATCGATCGCTTCATCTCCCAGAAAGGGCTTTCAGAGACCGACTACGCGGTTGCTGCAATGCGTGAGAGTCGCATGTGCAACCACAAACAACTTCCAACAATATTGGCTCAACTCCCGTTAGGGCCCCTTCACATCAGTGAGCACACCTCCCTGAGTGAGGTCCATTCTCAATTGAGAGTCTCTCACTCGAGATTTATCCATGTCCTCGGAGCCAACAGTATTCCTGAAATAGGACAATGTATCATCACCCATTTCCACCCTTTTCCAACATTGGCCATGCACCGAGGCATCGGGTTTATTGATATTCTTCACCGTTGAATGGTTCCATGAACGCTTGTTCACTTCATCGAAAGCGGTTTGAATCCATTCGCCGAGATCGGAATAACAGTGTAGAACAAACTTGCAAAGGTCACGCGCTACTGTACTGAACCTCCAACCTCACCTCAGGTGTATACGACTTTCGTTTGGCACCATGCGCTGGTTGCTATTCCTTACAAGGCACGGAAACGTTTTCATAATACACCCGTAGGGCAAGAAACCGATGCGAGGTAGCTTTCTTGACTGGAACTTAGCGGAAAAACCATGCGCCATACCGTACTGACGGTGAACATGCAGTCAGTGCACTCCCTGTACCATTGGGACAGTTTGCGACACGTCGCGGTACATCATTCAACCCACACTGGGTACCAGAAACGTGAAAATATCCACCTTAGATTCATTCCGGCTGATGCGGCCATCCAGCAATGCAACACCATGCCATTGGTTCTGCACTCTGACACGTGGAGTTGTGCCATGCATCCCGATTGGGCGATTTGAGTGCCAAGTGGCCATGTGCACTATCGTCCGATTCCGGAGTCTCCACGCGCCGTGGCAAGCCAAAAAATCAAATAAATTAATTTGGCGCGTCCACCTAGGCTGGCACCACAGGGGTGTACATTGCTGTACGGCCTGCGCCGCGTACCGACAACGGTTGGCACTCAAAAAATTGAGAAAATAAACCGGCCAGCGGTTCCTGCGTGCACGCGCAGCCATGCGACACTGTCGAGCGTCAACTCCCGATCATGGTGCACATTTCCCTACATCAGGGCAGTACTTCAGCACACCTTCTAAGGTAAAGCTTCATCAATCTTCACCCACAACTGAGTCTCGGACCAGGAATGGTTCACCAACACACCGAAAACGGTTCTCCTGTTACACAACCTTCATTTAGGCGTTCTTCAGCGAATTTCCACAATGTGGCACTACAGAGGCGCCAGCATTCACCGAACGTTTGGCACGGGTCTGCGTGATGCCGAGCATATCGGAGTGACTCTGCAGCACACCAGAAATAAATACAGACCACCATGGTCTTTTCGCTTGCGGCGATTGCATCAACCGAGCGCGCTTCTTATATAATCAAACCTTTCAAAAGGTGATTCAAACTGACTTTCCACTGCGTGGCACAAACAATCCGACATTGTACACCCGAAGAAGAGGCATTTGCGACACATCCCGATAAAAGGTCAGCAGCGAATGCAACCACCCAGAGGGGTTCAAGATCAAGCTGAAGCAATCCCGAGCGAGGGCAAACATCAAACCGAACTTCCACCCCGTGCGGGTACTCAGCAAACCCATAATTCAGGTTGTTCGAAACCGAATTCGGTGCAGTCCACGAACACGATAAGCGAGGGAAACCATCCGCAATGCGGCACGAATTTCCCGACAGGGAACACGTAGAACTCAGTAACAGCGTCCCTGCAAAGGATTTAGACATCCGAAACGGAACTTCCTTTAACCAATGCGCTGTCCAAAGCTTAATCCAGTGGGTCATTACCAGAACATAAAGCACCGTGTTCCGTCAGCAGAAAACCATCTCGTGAGTACGAGGGCTTCCAGAAACTGGATATAACGGCGACGCCGAACTAACCGAAGCGGTTTCGCAAGCTACCTCCCCCTCCTTAGGCGGAGCCACCACAAGTGGTAATACCAAAGCATATCGGTGGGTTAGCTTGACGGAAGTGACCAGATAAACTCCGTTCGCGGATTGGAAACCTTCAAGGTATAGCAAACAATACCAAAACCATTTCAGAATTGGTGACAAACCTCACGTAGGTAAATCCAGATAACCGATCATTCTCGGCGAGATTCAAGAATAGACATTCACATCATGTGACATGTGTAGTAACAAACGAATCCAGAAAAACTGGGAACCACTCACGTAGAGTACGAAAACCACTCCCAGATAGGATTCAACAACGAACTCAACAGAGGTAGCATAAAGCAATATTCCATGGTTTGGAGACTTCTCAAATGAGACGGAACAGTCTCCCACGATGGGAAAAAACCGCACTTACGGGGAAACCTACCCCGGTAGTCGGGTGAAAAAACCACCATGGTAACCACGACAAAAGATATTCATAGAACTCAAGTAGAGTGTAACACGAAAAAGCACAAGCATGTGAGCAGAATCACTTCTCCCTCAACTGGGCACAGTACTTCCGTGAAGAAATAACCGTTCCGCGGTGAGTAAAGAGTGACTCACTCAGAAATCACGAAACAAGCAAACAACCAAAACAATCCTTACATTAGGAAACAGTCCTCAACCCATATGGGTGTTCAAAGAAATAGTGTCCTTCCAGGAATCAGGTGAAGCAGAACCCTGCGCAGGGTGAAAATCCTCATTAACGCCGGGAACTGAATTGAGCGTAACGCTTTCGCCTCCCATGCGGGCTTTACTACTCACCTCGGCTGGCAAGGGTTTAAACTTGACCATCCCTGGTGACGCATCTCTTCCTTCATGAGGCTCAACAGTAGTGGCAATCACATTTCCATTGGACACAACCGCTTCTACGGTACCATCACATCCTTCTGGATTACACACCGAATCAATCGGGTTCAGATACGATAGAACCGAAACTATCTCCCGAAATTCCGGTGCCAAAGAATCCTCCACCAAAACCTGGTTATCAACGACAACATCAACGACCCCAGCTTCAGGGTACACACCGTTTTTCATCGGCTTCATGCCATAGATTCCAACGGCATTCAGACCAACATGGCGGTAGTCTAGACAGAACTGGAGAGACCTATCCTTCTTAGGAACCACCAAAACTGGTGCCACCGAACGTTCGGTAGGAGTCGAATCAAAAAGAGACCGTACGAACGGGACGAAAGTGAAGCGCTTCCTTCCTTTCAGAGCATCAACCACAGTAGACCACAGAGTGGTGAGCACCTCAAGTAGGGAACCAGATTTCACAACATCAGAACTTTCAAACCCACGGCGGGTATCCAACTTCAAATCCTGTTTAGGGACCGACTTCTCCATACGTGGAACAACTGAGTCATGCCGCGACGGTTTCAAATCCCAAAGGGCGTTCAACTTCTCAGCTTCGAGCTTATCAGACAAGCCGACAACATCTGAAACACCCAAATCAGTGGCAAACATACTCAAAGGGTGCGCAGTAGTTTGACCAACACTTGCTGGTGCTGTAGCGTCTGCGCGGAACGCGAGAAGTTAGCAACAAGAACCTGAAAAGGTTTCCCACCTTCACAAAGGGTAATGCCTCGAGCAACAGCGAGATCATACTTCTCCAAAAGAGACGGTAAGTGGTGCACAATTGCAAGTCCATTTCTCTCAGTTGAGACAGTAACCCAAGTTTGGGACATCGGAGGTATCCGGACAAACTTGGAAACGCGTACCTTCGAGGACTCAAGACCTTGAGATTCATACTGCTGAGCTGGTGGCAGCGGAGCCGCGTTACGTGCGGAGCGCTTCTTTGCCCGTTCCCACGGTTTTCCAGCAAATGGAACAGACGAGCCATCTACCAGCTCCACCCTCGAAAGTCTGGGTTTTATAGACTCCACATGGAGGTCGCAAAAATCACAACCGAGCACAATCGGGGCTGCAAGCGTCTTGCACACAACAAAGTTAACCGAAACAGCGGTCATTCCTAAACGAACCATAATTGGTATCATGCCCATCGTAACAATTGGGCGATCATGTGCATCAGCGATTTCCATCAGGGGACCGTAACGGATAAGTGCATGACACTCCTGCGGAAGGAACGATTCCAGTATATAGTTGGGACCGGCTCCGGTATCCAATAGAGCAACATGATGAACCATGAGATGGTCAGAGAAGCCGAAGTCGGCGTGAACCTTGTAACTTCTCTTCGAGAGCATCATAACACGTTCCGGACGCTTCGGATTGACCTTCCGTTTCCACGGCCGAACGAGTTGACCCATCTCAGGGTGCGAATCCGCAAGGGATAAAGATATCTTCCTCGAAAGGATCTTCATCGGGGAGCGAGGCGGCAAAGCCTCAGGTGGCGATGACCCCTGTTCACAGGTCACCTCTCCCGAATGGGAGGCTCCCGAAATCAGTTTTTCGGAACAGTCGTCACCGAATGACTCGATTTAGACCCATCCTGGGGAACTGAAAAGTCCCCGGTCTTGGGAAGGAATTCCTCCACCACGTCTTGGTTCTGAACCGTAACGGTGTTTCCACTATTTCCAAAATCGTTTCGGTTCATCACTGCGACTTCATAAGATGCCCTCGACACACGAGCAATGCCCTCAGGTGGGAGTAATTCATATTTCCCAATAATGGTCGACCAATCCCGAAGTGGGAACGTGCACTGCGGTGCCGGATGCCCAAACTGGTAACATCGATAACAAAGCACCGTGGCCGGCTCGCCAACATGACGAGCGTGCAAAGCAAGTTGCGGCGACGAGTACCTGACCTCAGGTTTTCTGTACTCAACTGAGTTCGCTCCAGGAGCAACCTGTCGAAACCCAGCATGGGTACCTTCACCGTGTAAAGCGGGATCATTCTGCATCGTCAAAGCTGACCTCTGCGGAAGTTCCGGCTTCGGAGAATACCCAAAATCTTGGTGAGAATGCAACTCATCTATCTCGCGCTGCAAGTGTTCAAACCAATTCAAATCCAAGGAGGATGACGACACATCTGACGTAGACGTCTCCCTGTCAGACGTGCTCATACGAGAGTGAACCGTCTTGCGGTGTCCAGAACTAAAACCAGATGACTTGGTACGCTTTCCTTTCAATCTCTTTCGAGAACTTCTACCGTGTGAACGGGAACGCTTTCGACTCTTCCGGAGGGGAAGTTCAGTATCCGATGAGTCGGAAGATAAACTCGAATCCGATGTGGATGAGTCATTGTCAGTTGATAAACTCTCCGAAGAGGGCCATCTCTTTCGAGAGGAACGCCGTGAACCGGACTTACGGCTTCCTTTCCGAGAACGGAAACCATCAACAACCGTAGCATCGGGGGGATCCTTCTTGGCCTTCAAAGGCTTCTCCAATGCATCCAAACGTTCACCAATTTGGTTCAACTTAACAGTAAACTCCTCATGTGAGGCTTCAGAAAAACCAATCATCTCGATAATCGAGGAAACGTCGAGTCGCAACTCGCGAATATCTGCCGACACGTCTCTGAGTTTGATATCAGAAATATCTCGTCTGAGATTCGACAGCATTTCCAACTGGACTCGCTGACCAAGGACCAAGTCTTTGGTAGCAGACTCCATCCTGGAGAACAACAAAGCGTCCGTATCACGGCAGTCAGATGTTCGGTGAACCACAGGCGTGGTATCAACAGACCACCTGGCTTCGGGAACCGACAAAACAGACACTACTTTCCAAGAGTCGGATGAAACTTCGCCAACACCAATCCCTTGGGGAACAGTGTGCAAATCCAAACGTGGAGAATCGTCAGCATCTCCCGAATGGGTCGAACCGTCATCGGTGTTGTCTGATGACAGCATGAACATCATCATGATGACCCGAAATTTCGGTGCGAACAAAAACGTTCACCACCACTTCCGAAAAGCGGAGAAAAACGAGAGAATGATTCAACCGAACCGAAACACGGTATCAATCGAAACCAATCTCCTAAAAGGGGAACCCAATCTCAAAGATTCCACACTCGTAAGAGTACCAATTGATCACAATCCCTTCTAGGTCGGGAGACCAAATGTAAAGCAAAACCCGAAAGGGTGATTATCCACAGGATGTCCCAGTCCTGCTCCCTGTATGGCAGACTCAGCAGAAGAGCCCTCTGTCCGCACTCAAGCCGAGGGGCTAGCCGGGTGTAAGACCGGAGACGGTGCCTGGATATACCTACAGAGGTGAGAAACCAAGAAAGGATGGTGATCAATACACAGTACGGAAACCCAGAGAAGGGGGAAAGAAGGGGAAAGGAACTGTAAATACGGGAATGCCTCAAAGGAAACCAACCCAGAAGCGGAGCCAAGGCCCGTGCCAACCGGCGGAAACAGGGCCGAGAGCGGAGCGACAACGGCGACCAATGCCGAAATAAACCCAATACAGGGGCGGAAACCAAACCTAAACCAGGTGACTATGTCCAAAGCGGACGCCACTCCAAAGCCAAGACGCTTGACACTAGCCGGAATCGGATCAACAACAAATGACCATTCAGTGGTGAGACAGAGCTTCCTAAGGGACCCTGAGGGGATAGTTGTACAGGACCCAAACGTGGTTACCGGGCCTAAAAAGGGGTTGTAAACCTACGAAGGAAGTACGAACTAGCACCAAGCCTTTGGTGGTGCACTAGCTAAAATCTACACACTATCCACGTGTCCATGACCATGCAATGGTTCCAAGACCGACTTCACCTGACAAGGTTCAACAGAGACATCCCCAACATTACCCAAGTAGTGGGGCCAGTCTCGACGAGAACAGCACCTCATCCCAGATGGAGCGCCCATCCTAAGCAGGCTCAGCAGTACCCGTGAGGGGTGGTTTTGCACTACACATCCCCCTCCTTAGCCGAGGGTGCATGCGCCCGAAAGCGAGAACAAATCACTTTCACCTCGTATTGACGAGCATTCAACACTTACTTAACCGACTATCCGGTGGTAATGCACCATCACATCCGCATTGCCGCGAACGACGTTCACTTCCTCAACCGCACGGCGGTATCAACCATACATACCTCACACAGAGTGTTCTCCTTTCCAGGATCATTGGCCAACCTCGTACGACCACCTTTGTAGGTTTCATATCTACTTCCCAATCCAATCAGATACTTGGCCAGGGCTGACAACAGCGTTCCGGGGTTTAACCTGTGAAGGTTTGACTCCCTCACTGTTCACCTTTCGAGGTCCAGATCGTGTAGCGAGAGACCGAAAACGGTAGTGTTACAACACCGGTGTTCACGGTTCCAATGGCTTTCCCACACATAGGGCGTCACGCAAGAGTTATTACCCAATGGGTTCAGCTGTGTCTCCTTAGGATTCCGACTTCGGAGACATCCGACAAAACTTGTCTCAACGACGAAATTCGTCCTGACGGAGCTGTTCAAATTCACCAGAAACTGGTTTTCTAACTCTTCACGAGTAAGCGTAGCTGATAGCCGCCAACACACGGAGCTCAACAAGCCATATTACATCCTAAAGGGCGACATAGCCGTGTGCGGTACAATCTGAAACTCAGCAGTAAAGTTCTCTTCAGGAGATAAAATATTACGACAGAGAACCAATTCTCCATGTTCCCAATGCAGGGCGAGAAAAAACGAGCGTGACTCGACGGCGGTTTTTGACTGGTGCTGCATCATGTGCACTCGCCTCCGAGAATGCGCTCCAGTGTAGATCTGCAACACCCCAAGTATCCTTAAGATTCTACCTGTCGACTCTAGTAATAGCGGCTCGAACACGACCACAGTGCTGCACATACCACCAAACACAACCCAGAAAAAGTCGGTGCATGCATGACACCAACCTCGGTATTTCATACCGCAACGAGCGGCAACCACGGCTTCACTGCCGTTGAATTTGTCACTCTTCTTCTTACCCATAGGGGTTCTCAAAACCTCTCCTGCCAAAGAAGTCATCATGAATCCGATAGACGGACTCTTCATTCCAAAGCCAACCAACGCAGGGCGTGACTTTCACCGATATCTCGATTCGCTCATCTCCCAGAAAGCGGGCCTTTCAGAGACAGACCTACGCGGTTTGCCTTGCAATTGCCTGAGCAGTCACGCCATGTGCAAACACAAACAACTTTACAACAATATTGAGCTCAACTCCCTGTTCTTATGGCGCCCCTTCACAACTCGTGAGCCACACCTCCCTGAGTGAGGTCCATTCCTCAATGAAGTCTCCTCACTCCCGCGAGATTTATCCATGTCCTCGGAGCCAACAGTATTCCTTTGAAACTAGGACAGCCATGTTTATCACCCATTCTTCCTCACCCTTTCTCCAACCATTTGGCCATGCACCGCACCGGCAATCGGGTACTTGCATATCTCACCGTTGAATGGTTCCATGAACGCTTGGTTCAACTTTCATCAAAGCAGTTTGAATCCCATTCGCCGAGATCGGATAACAGCCTGCTAGACCAAACTTGCAAAAGGTCACGCGCTACTGTACTAACACGATCCAACCTCCACCTTCACGGTGTATACGACTTTCGTTGCCACCATGCGCCTGGATTTGCTATTCCTACAAGCACGGAAAACGTGCTTTCAATACACTCCGCAGGGCAAGAAACCGATGCGAGGATAGCTTTCTTGACTGGATACTTAGCCCGCAAGGCCAAAAACCATGCGCCATACAGCGTACTGACGCCTGTGAACATCTGCACCGTGTCAGTGCACTCCCTGTACCATTGGGGACACGTTGCGACACGTCGCAGGGATACATCATTTCAAACAAAACCCCCCCATACCCCCACACTTTTGCGGTACAGAACCGTGAAAAATCCACCTATAGATTACATTCCGGCTGGAGCATGCGGCCACTTCCAGCAACTGCAGACACATTATGCCACTTGGTTTCTGACACTCTGACACGCTGGATTGTGCCATGTCATCCGATTTGGCGATTTCAGTGCCAAGTTGGCCATGTGCACTAATCGTCCGATTCGGAGAGTCTCCACGACGCCCGTGGCAGCCAAAAAAAATCAAATCAAATTAATTTGGCGCGTTTCACCTAGGCTGGCCACCACCAGGTTGTGTAACATTGCTGTACGGCCCTTGCGCCGCCGTACCGACAACGCGTTGCACTCAAAAAATTGAGCCAAAATAAAACCGGCCAGCGGTCCTGCGTGCACGCGCAGCCATGCCGACCACTGTCGGGAGCGCTCAAAACTCCCACAGAAATCACTGCGTAGCAACACACATTTCACCTACATCAGGGCATACTTCACGCACACCTTCTAAGGTGAAAGCCTTCATCAATTCTTCACCCACAAACTGAGTCTTCGGACCAGGAATGGTTCACCAACACATCCGAAACGGTTCTCCTGTTTACCACAACCTTCATTTTTAGGACGTTCTCAGCGAATTCCACAATGTGCTACTACAGAGGTCGCCAGGCATTCACCGAACGTTTGGCACGGGTCTGCGTTGATGCCGCAGCATATCGAAGTGAACTCTGCAGCACACCAGAAATTAAATACAGACCACCATGGGTCTTTTCGCTTTGCTGGCGATTGCATCAACCAGCCGCGCTTCTTATATCAATCACAACCTTTCAAAAAGGTGATTCAAACTGACTTTCCACTGCGTGGCACAAAACAATCCGAATTGCTACACCCCGAAGAAGAGGATTTGCGACACATCCGATAAAAGGTCAGCACCGCAGCGAATGCAACACCCAGAAGGGGTCAAGATCAAGCTGAGCTAATCCCTGATGCGAGGGCAAACATCAAAACCGAACTCCACCCCGTGCGCGGTACTCAGCAAAACCATAATCTCAGGTTGTTGTCGAAAACGAATTCCGGAGTGCAGTCCACGAACACTATAAAGCTGGAGGGAACCAATCCGCAATGCGGCACGAATTCCCGACACGGGAACACGTAGAACTCGAAGTACGGCATAACAGCCGTCCCCCTGCAAAGGATTTAGACATCCCTGAAACTGAACTTCCTTTAACCAATGGCTGTCAAGCTACTAATCAGTGCGCGTTCATTACCAGAAACATAAAGCAACCGTGTTCCGTCAGCATAAACCATTCTCGGTGGTACGAGCGGCTTCCAGAACACTGGATTATAACCAGGCGACGCGAACAACCGAAAGCGTGATTCGCAACGCTACCTTACCCCCCTCCTTAGGCGGAGCCACCACAAATGGTACTACAAAGGCATATCGGGGTGGTTAGCTTGACGAAAAACGCATGACCAGATAAACTCCGTTCGCGGGATGTGAAACCTTCCAAGTAGTAGGCAAACAATACCACAAACTCATCTTTCCAAGAATTGGTGACACAAACACCTTCACGTAGGTAAATTCCAGATAACCGATCAGGTTCTCGGCGAGATTCAAAGAATAGACATTCTACATCATGTGACTCGGTGATAAGTAACAAACGAATCCCAGAAAAAACTGTGGAACCCACTCACGAGAGTACGAAAACACTCCCAGATAGGATTCAACAACGAACTCAACCACGACTCCTGACTGTGGCAGCATAAAGCAATTATTACCATGGTCTTGGAGACTACCAAATGAGACCGGAACCAGTCTCCCCACGCATTCGCGGAAAAAACCGTCCACTTACGGGAAACCAGTACCCATGGTTAGTCGGCGTTTCTGAAAAAAACCCACCACACTTGGTAACCACGCACAAAAATATTCATTAGCAACTCAAAGATAGAGTCTCGAACACGAAAAAGTCACAAAGCATCATGAGCAGAATACACTTCTCCCTCAACTAATGCTGGCCACAGTAACTCCGTGAAGAAATAACCGATTCCGCGTGAGTTTAAAAGTGACCTCACTCAGAAAGTCACGGAAACAAGCAAACTAACCAAAACAATCTTACCATTAGAAAACAGTCCTCAACCCATTTCGAAGCTGCTACGGCGTCCGTTAACTGTCAAACGAAATATTGTCCTTTCCACGGAATCATCGTGACAGGCAGACCCACCCTGCGCAGGGACAAACGTAAAAACTCCTCTATTACACCGCCAGCTCTCGGGGCAACTGAGATCCGCAGTCGTAAACGCCCGTTTTCGACACTCATGCGGACCTTTTCTACTCAACGCTCGGCTGCTCAACGGCCGTTTAAACTTGACCATCCCTGGTGACGCATCTCTGCTCCCATGCAGGCTCAACCAGGTAGTGCGTCCAAATCACCGATTCCTCCATTTGGACACAACCGCTTCCTACCTGCGGTACCATCACATCTCTTCTGGATTTCACACACACCCCGAATCAAACGGTTCAGCCAATCACACTAGACCGCAAATACTTAGTTCTCCCGAAATCCACCCTGCTCCTCCTCCATTAGCTGCGTTGGACCAACAGAATCCTTCCAACCAAAACCTGGTTATCAACGACCAACATCAACGACCCGCAGCTTCAGGCGTACACCAACCGTCTTTCTCATCAGGCTTCATGCCATAGATTCCGAACGGATTCAGCGACCAAGCATGGCTGATAGTCTAGACCGTAACTTGTGGAGCCAGACCTATCCTTCTTAGAAACCCATCCAAAACTCTGGGGTGTCACCGAACGTTCTGGGTAGGAGTCGAATCAAAAAGAGACCGTGCCGCACGATACGGGACGAAGTGAAGCGCTTTCCTTCCTTTCAGAAGCATTCAACCACAGTAGACCACAGAAGTGCGGTGACACTCAAGTATCCGGGAACCAGATTCTCACAACATCAGAACTTTTCAAGACCCACGGCGGTATCCAACTTCATATCCTGTTTAGGCGGACCCGAACTTTCTCCATACGTGGAACAAAGTGAGTCATGACACCGCGATCGCGTTTCAAATCCCAAAGGGCGTTCAACCTTCTCAGCTTCGAAGCTTATCAGACAAAGCGACAAACATCTCGAAACACCCAAATCAGTGCGCAAACCATACTCAAGGGTCGCGCAGTAGTTTGACCAACACTTGCTGGTGCTCGTAGCGTCTCTGCAGCGCGGAAACGCCGAGAAGTTAGCAACACCGAACCTGAAAAAGGTTTCCCACCTTCACAAAGCGCGTAATGCTCGAGCAACAGCGCAGATCAAACTTCTCAAAAGAGACGGCTAAGTGGTGCCACAGATTTGCAAGTCCATTTTCTCTCAGTTGAGACCAGATAACCCAAGTTTGCTGGGCATCGGAGGTCATCCGAGACCAAACTCGGAAGGAAAACGCGTACCTTCGAGCGCACTCAAGACCTTCACAGATCCTCCTCACCTACCGCGGCCTCCCGATCCGAACCGGTGCCTGCCAACTACTAGCGGCCCAGCGGATCACGCACGACCTCCCGCCCCCTCACCGTCTCCCTGCGGGCCTCTGCGACCGCTTCTTTTCGCCCGCGCATGCACGGGCACCGGCGCCTGCATCAACACGATCTCCGTGGCCCCCCAGCCGGGGCCATCGCTCTGGTCATCCCTTCCAGCCCAAGTGCCCTACGCACTCAGGCTATAAAGCGCCGCTGCACCTCATCTCCCGACCCACGCGCCGGCGTTACGCAAGCTGACCTGCTGAATGCTGGTGGTTAGTCTCTCGAGCCGCGTTACGTGCGCGAGCCGCCTTCCTTTGCCCTTCCCACGTTTTCCAGCAAATGTGAAACAGACGGAGCCAACTCTACCAGCTCCACCCTCGAAAGCTCTGGGTTTATAGACTCCACATGCCGTACGGGTCCGCAAACAATCAACAACCCGCAGACGCACACATGCGGGCTGCAAGGCTGGTCGTTGCACACAACAAAGTTAAGAGCCGAAACAGCCGGTCATTCCTAATACGAACCATAAATTCGGTATCATGCCTCCATTCTCGCTAACACATTGGTCTGCGATCCATGTTGCTATCAGCGAATTCCTCCACACGGGACCGTAACGGAACGCTTGCATGATCCTCCTGCGGATAGGAACGATCCTCCTAGTATAATAGCTGGACCGGCTCGCGACTATCCTAATAGAGCAACATGATGACACCATGAGATGCGTCAGAAGAAGCCGAAGTCGGGCTAGCTGAACCTTCGTAACTTCTCTTTGAGAGCTCATAACACGCTTCCGACGCTTCGATTGCCTTCCGTTTCCCACCGGCCGCAACGAGTTGACCCATCTCACGGCATGTACGCGCAACTCCGCAAGGGATAAAGATATCTTCCTCGAAAGGGATCTTCACTCGCGGGAGCGAGGCGGCCAAGCCTCAGGTGGCGATGGACCCCTGTTTCACAGGTCACCTCTCCCGAATGGAGGCTCCCCGAATCAGCCTTATTTGGCCGCGGTTAACAGTCGTCACCGAATGACTCGATTCTAGACCCATCCTGGGGAACTGAAAACGTCCCGGTCTTGGAAGGAAATTCCTCACCATCGTCTTGGTTCTGAACCTAACGTGTTTCCACTTATTTGCCAAAATCGTTTCGGTTCCATCACTGCGACTTCATA
>VCMS01000321.1:0-13925 GCA_022539475.1 Gracilaria domingensis
AGTAACCCAAAGCTGATTTTCTGCCGTGTACATGTCGCAGAGCGCGAAGAGACGTGGTGAGGATTGGTTAGTTTAGAACAAAGATACGTAGAAGGATATGGAAGCACGTACAAAAGATTGCACGGAAAGACTGCACGGAATACATCCGTGAGATACGGATGATGTCCGCTTTATGGAGGCGTCCATTAGGCGGACATGAAGCGTACCTCATTCTCTTCCCCGCACTCTACTTCGTAGCGAGTGCGAGGGCGGAGAAAGGTACGACGGAGCGCCGCTCGTGATCCGTGCCATCCACATCCTCGCGTTCTACTCCGGCGGAGTAGAACGCGAGGATGTGGATGGCACGGATCACGACGGTAACGATAGGTCGGACGGCGGAGGCGCGGCGGCG
Organism: Gracilaria domingensis; assembly: GCA_022539475.1. Classification (NCBI taxonomy): domain Eukaryota; phylum Rhodophyta; class Florideophyceae; order Gracilariales; family Gracilariaceae; genus Gracilaria; species Gracilaria domingensis. Next base: position 392 of record VCMS01000321.1, read on the forward strand.
GCGGCGGAGGGAAGAGATTTATTTTTCTGTGCGAGATTGGACAGGTGTACAGCGTACAACGTTGCGAAACCTCAGGTTTATAACCAGTGGTAGATAATACGAGAAGTACACCCTTGTGTTGAGGTCGACGTGTACCTACGTTCCTTTTTGAACGAAAGCACGTGATTTAAACTCAAATTATATTCTCCATTCTCAGCTTGACGTCGATCTTGACTGTCGCCTGACCTCCTTCTCCCCTCCAATGACCTTCTTTTGCCGTCTTTGTCGTCGTTTCTCCTTCATTTCTTCTTCCCATGATCTACTACTGTACACATAAGAAGCGTGGGTGCCCGTTCGTTACTCGCCGAGGAGTGCTATCTCTTCAACAGCATGTTAACCGTTGCCCGTTTCGTCTGAAAGCCGCGCTGGAAGATGAAAATAGCGGCCCATTCGGAGAAGCAAGCGTCTCAAGCTTTCCGCGCCCGCGCCCGCATCTTCCGAAACGGTCACTGCCCCTTGTCGCCTTCCCGAGCCTCCGGTGTCCGAGGACATCGTTGACCCCACTCCGTGCGCCCCTCCATTCCGGACACTTCGCATTGTGTTTCTCCTTCCCCGGGTCCCGCGGCATTAGAGCCAGAACACGGAAGCAGTCCACGCCCAGTGCCTTCTGAGGAGGCCCTCGGTGATTTGCATATGGATTATCTCACGGTTTGTCTGGCTTCAGTAGCTTCCAACCTTGGTCATCGTGAAGCAGACGAGCTAATTGGGCTACTTCGGGACCCGCGATTCTCGCAAAAGCGATTCAACGAGACCATAACAAGTTCTAAGCGCTGTACAGAACTGAAGAACGCCATTTTCGAACGATACGCCTCAAAAGACGGTTTCAATCGAAGAACTGTCTCGCCAGAAGGATGTAAGTTCAGCGCCACCCTCTACACGAGAGACCCCCGTTCAGACACTTGTGAAACAGCTCCAGTTGGCTAACAACGAAAACACATTCTTCCACCATATACCTCAGACCCACTCCACGAAAATATCTCACCCCATGTCCGGCTCTCTCGCAAGAGACGCCACCTCGGAACTTAAGGAAATGGTCATGCGCTCTTTGGATAGTAGAATAGTGTGGTACTCCCAAGAAATAAGTTACAGTGAATCTTTCGTAGGTATTCTGCATGTATACACCGATAAGTCTTCAACAACTCTAAAGCAAACATCGGTTACCGCCTGTACTCTTCACCTCATATTTCTCAACTTCTCCGACGAGCTACGCCGTAAGCGCATCCGTGATGACCTCACAGTAGTGGCATACTTTCCTACAACACTGGTACAGGTTTTCGCATCTGAAGCAGACGCAATGCCATTCGTTTCTAGCAAGTCTCTACGCGATTCCAGGATGCACATCCTTCAAGAATCTCTTCGTCAAGTCCTGTAGCAAATTATACATCTAATGCAGAAAGGTTTTCAGTTCATCGGCGAAGACGCAGTATATCGAGTGTGCCATCCTCAGCAAGTTTTTGTGCGGATATTCTGAGGCTAAGGACATTCTGTCTACTCTTCATAGGAGCCAAACGGAAAGCCCTTGTCATAGATGCAAAGCCCCTCCCTCATCTTTAGGCGGTAATGTTCTTACGTCATTCACTGGACTCTCCCAAAACCACACTAAAAGCGTCAGAAAGACATACTCAGTTATTCTCGAATATGCAAAGAAAGGCGAAGGAGAAAGAAACTTACGTCGTACAAGGGAGACGAGATCCAAGTCGGATATTTTCATGCGTTCCAATTCCATATCTCTCATTCTCTCGTCCATCAAAATCGCCTTGACCGTAAGATTCATCCAGGGGTTATTTCTATGCAGTCTGTTCGAAACAAGGAGAGCTCGCTTCGAACAGTTACGCAACTTGCATCTCGGCATATTGAAACTGATTAATATTCCAGAAATCGAGAGACTGTAGTCAGAGACCCTAAGCACTGCAATAGAATCATCATGTTTCTATTGCAGTGCTTAGAGCGGATGATCCGCGTCACGTTCATTTCGAACGATACGTACTCAAATCCAGAACTTTACAAACGCAAATCTATCTTCCATGCAATGCAACTTTTCTGTCAGAAGTTTGCCTTTAGATTTGTCCACGACGAAGAAAGGCAGGTTACTGAATGGAACCTTCACCAAGGCAGATCTCCTTTGAATGATGGAGGCCAAAGCATACAAAGACATTGACATATTTTTCCTTTCATGATGGAATTCTTTGAAATCTGATGGGGAGCGCAGGGCACGGCCCCAATCAGAAAAATTTTCTCTCAGTACTCGGACGTTGCTTGGAATAATTATAGGTGCATTAGTGGGCCATGATGTAATGAAAGCTCTATTTCGTCTCTTCGGTGGCAGATTGAAGCCTCCAAATGCTGCTCGACAACGTAGTCGGCAGCAATTCATAGCTCTGGAAGTGGAACTCTGAAGTTTTATAACGGCTCTTAACAGAAGAAGAACTAACACCTTTGGCAGCATTTTACGGTATCTCCACAACACGTCGATTTATATCTTCTCTTGTATTGTTGCTGACAGGCCTTGTTACCGAGAGGCGAAGCGATAGGAGTTCAATATTGGAACTATTGTCATGTGCTACAAGCCCAAGCATGCCGGGCTGAAGGGTTCTCATAACTACCATATGTTTTGCTTTCAACTACCACTCTGGTTGCGTTTTTCTTCCATAGATTTTTATACTGAATGAATTTAGCATATAGGAGCTGCTACAGCCCCCGTTCTCTAAACCTGTGAGGATCATGTAGTAGTTAGCTGATCAAAACTCCATTTGGTTCTTTTAGTGTTCCGCAGAGAAATCCACTACGACTATAATTCAGGGATTCTATGATCGTTGAAGGCCTTCTTTGCTGTTTACCAGCCCGTCAGAACGAACCAATTAAATTTCGATATTAGCGTAAAAAGCCAGAGCCGATGGGCTCATGCTAGACGATATTACCTCATCTACATCATCGGTGGATTTGTATCTTCACCGAAAACAAGAGTGGCGAGTATTTTAAGTAGCTACCTACTGTCATCACTCTGTTTATCTGCAGCTCATCCCGGCGCATTACCACTTTCGTGCCTGAAAGTGTTGAGGCGCTTTCGTAGTTCGTCACCGTGCTGCTCTGAGCAGTGTAAATAGTGTAGTTTGTCAATAAGTACACAACTTGTAGCAAACACATGGTCGTGAGTTTTTTTTACTAGATGAGCATCATTTGGATACGAAAACTAGTTGAGTCTTGTCTAATGAATGTATATTGTGCTTGCAACAAAAACACTGTGAGTAATGCATCAAACTGTGTTTTGGGAGGTTTGGAAACGCTGCAAAACGGTTTAAAAATTTGTCTGTGAACAGGTGGTTGTAGTGGATTTAGACTTATGCGAGTAATCGCTCGAATTGTGCTTTTTAAGAGCTTATAATACTCGAGATATACTCTCATTGATGTATAGCCGGCGTTGTATATACAGCTCTTTTACCTCCCGCCAATCCACGTGGCCAGCAGCGTTCACGTGTTGGCGGGCAGGTGCACCGTAATGAGTGCGGGAGTGTGGAGGAAGGTGTTTTGGGAGGTCTCTGCATGGTGCCAAAATATGGCCAGAACGTGCGCGTGGGCGTGGGGGGGGGGTCGGTTGGGTTAGGGTGGCTACCCTAACACAACCGGACCCCCCCGTCGCGGGCACGTTTTGGCCGGTTTTCTAAAAAATGTGCTTTTTTATGCCTGCGGGCGGGGGGGGTCGGTCGTGTTAGGGTAGGTACCCTAACACGACCGGACCCCCCCGCCCGCGGGCACGTTTTGGCAGATTTTTTGAAAAATGTACGATTTTATGCCCGCGGGCGGGGGGGTCCGGTCGTGTTAGGGTACCTACCCTAACACGACCGACCCCATCCACCCGCGGGCACGTTTTCGCCTCATTCTGGTAGCGTCCACAGACCTTCTAAAACACACACCGCACGCAACGCCAGCCAAAACGTAGCGCATGCTGTTCGAGCTGAAGCGCCTCGCTGACGCGCGCGAGGGCGCGCATTCCCGTGCGCGGCGCACTCCGGCGCGGCTGTCTCGCGCCGCAGAGCTGTGCGTCGTCGATGTGACGTGGCGCGCGACGCCTTCCAATGTGCGCATGTTGCGCGCTTCAGTCATTTTATGCGCGCTCTACGTGCAGTACAATTGCGCTAGGCTCCTTCGCGCTCCACCCCCGCGTGCACTTCCGCGTGGGGATCGCTGCCGTTGCCCGTCATCACTGGCACCCTGCCATACCGCCCGTAAACCACGCCCTCTGTTCGCTCACGGACCTCGCTTCCAGCCTCCCGAACTTTCGCGCGCGCCACTCGTTCACCGTCGCCGCCATCCCGCCGTGAGTCGTCGTCGACGCCGCGTCTCGCGCCGATTTGCGTGCTGCTACTGCTGGCTGCCAGAGCCCTCGCGTTGCCGTCGCTGCTGTAGTGACAGCAGCAAAACCCGCAGCTATTCCAGTTTCTCTACCTGGGCGCGGGAGGCCCGGACCTCTCCTTTCGGCACCCGAACGAGGCCCATCGCCGCCGGTGACCCTGTCTCCGACGGGTTTCAGCTGGGCACGACCATGATCACGCGCAGCCGCACCGGTCGCGACGTGGTCCTCCTCATGTCGGCGAGCCAGTCAAATTAAGCGCTGTTCTACAACGACATTGCCACCGATACGCAAAACGTCAACGGCTACTTCGACGTGGAGTTGGATACCGTGCGCGATTCGCATGACCCTGCCAATGGTATGGACTTCTTCTTTTTGTGGGACCGCCCGAGGTTAGGCTATGCCATGGGTATTGCGCATACATTTGTGGGGCTTGGTCTCATTATCGACACCTTTTCCAACTCTCGAACGCGAAATGTGGCCCATATGTACGTTTATGTGTCGGACGGAACCAAGCAATGGAAGCCTGACACCATGGCGCGGATACCGAGCTTTTCGAGGGCTGCTCGCTTGAGATGAACCACCCGATTCGCGTGTAAGTCCAGCTGCTCGGTGGCAATCTTCACGTGGGCGTCGCTATGAACCCACGCGCCCCACAACGCTGGCATACGTGCTTCAAGGTTTGGGGTGTGCAGCTGCCATTCTCTGGTGGTGGCTTCCTCGCACTCCCTGCTGAGACCGGCCATTTCTTTGCCAATCATGAGGTCCACGACGCCGTCTTCATTCATGAATCCGCTCAGGTTGCCCACACTTATCGATCTGACTACTATTCGCAGCAGTATGGCGCCGGTTCTGCTTCCGGAACTACGGACCGACCACCGTGGTCTGTGACAGCAACAACAGCTGAAACAGCATCAACAACAGCAGCAGAGCGATAATTCGCGCGGCTACGTGCCGCCGGCTTTCAATGGTAGCTCCAGTGGTGTAGCAATGACAGCACCGCCCCTGCTCCGCCTCCGCATCGCACCGATCTGAACCCTACCGCGCGCATGCACCGCAGAGAGGACGCCACCTCGTCGATCTCAGGCTCTTCAGACCTGCAGGTGTACGAGGTGTACAACTCTATGACGTCCATTTTCAAGGGCCTCGGCGACGAGAATGCGCAAGAAAGAAAGCTTCGACTGGAGGGTGTGCGCCAAATCATTGCGCAACTCATTCGCGAGATGGAGAAACAAAAGGGCGACATGTGGCAGTTGGTGGCCGTTTTGAAACCTCTTAAGGCTACTGCAGGCGACTTGTCGCGTGCTTCGGGCAGGTTTTCTAGCCAGTTGCAAGGCCTTCATAACTCGCGGCGTGCGCTTAAGTAGAAGACGCATAACATTTCTGATTCGCATGATGATCTGAACGAGGAGTTGGTGGATCATCACGAGAGCATCACCGAGCAGTCTCCTGGCGGAAGTGGTACCCTTATCATGTTCGTACTCATTCAAGCGCTTTTGAGAGTTGGCGTATACCATGTCAATAAGATGTCGTTGGCCGTGCGGAAAGTGCATCGAATGGTCTAACACCACGAGAAAATCTTACTGCCAGCCTTTGGGCGACATCATTGGCACGTCGAGGGAAACAAGATTATCCTGAAAAGCCGTCACTGATGCACTCTATCGTCGTCATCAGAATGTGGTCGCCGGTTCCGAGTTCAGACCATTAGCTTTCTGTTCTTCTTTTATACACATGCACCCCGGGTGATGATGCAGAGTTAACGCGCTTTCATTCGGCATGAACAGATGGAACACATGCGTCTGGTGCTCACCCAAGGTCTCAAGCACAGCATCCCCTAACGAGTAACTACCGACGCGTACACCGCACGCATGTAAAGGCGATTACAACTAGCTTCAGTTGCGTTCAAAGCTTACTTGGATTACCTAGAATGAGCTAAAAGGGACCGCGCTTCCAAGTGAGTGGCACGCGATTGAGTTATTCATAGTCGTTGGACGGTCACCAGGTAGATACGTAAACACACAGATTAGCCGAACCTCTTTGCCTAACTGCCTAAGCTCTACTTTTCAACCTCAAAAGCCCCAGCCTAAACTATGATCACGAAATGCCAACGCCGTGCATAGTTTAATTGCAACGGATCGCACCCAAGGCTCGGAATCTTCGTTCCGAGACCTCTGGATCGCAATTAGCGTGTCTTCTACAATCACACCCTTCATTGCCGTAGAATCCTTGGAAACGTTGACCAAGTGATCAAGAATTGTTAACCCACTATTTCTTAGCACTTTATACTTGGGTTCGTGAATGCCGTTTTTGCTGAGGTTTACTAATCGTTTAATCAATGCCTCAGTGCGCTCCAGGGAGTTTCTAAATTGCAGTTCATGTTTGGAGAAACGTTCGGACAACTTCTCAATGGCTTGAAGTACAGTTAGTCGAATGTCCCAATCGTTCTGCATCAGTTCTTCAAACACACACAGCAAATTAAGTACGTGTTCTTCTAGCTTCTCAACGCCCGCCACCCCTGTGATTGAAGATTGCAGGCACTGAATCGCTGCTTTGCACAATAGCTTTTGCGACTTTCGCGCTTTGTTCCAAGCATCAACAGCATCTGCATCAGACCCAGTTTCCCACACCATCTGTGACACATTTGGTACGCTAGCGTTTACATCCGACGAGTTTGGAGACACGAGCTCTGACAAGTGGTCCCTGACTTTCTCGTACATGCAAACGGTTTCTCGGGTGTTAACCAGCACCTTCCTCGCCGCATCAATTGCTGCAATTCGATAATCCTTCTTCCCTCGATCAATTCGGACAGCACAGGCTGCACAACAGCTACGCTCTCTCCGCACGACTCCCACAAAGATGCGCTTGAACAGAAATCTGCCAAAGACCCAATGGCCTCAATTGCAACATGCTGTCCTTTCCAAATATGACCTGGAAGCACCGCTAACAACGTTTTTGCGCTTCGCGACATGTACTGTACATCGACAATGTCATTTGAAGCGTTCGTGAGGTCCCCTAGCGTGGCTGCGGCGTTCCTTTTCACGCGGTACTGAGCAGAAGTAGATAGCCGTTGCTCACATATTTCAACAATCGCCTTTGCGTACAAACGAAGCCCGGCCTGAGTACTTGGCGCACCTTTATTCCAGGCGTCTTTCCAGTTCTTGCTGTCATCTCCTGCGTCGTCGTCTGTTTCAGGGCGCCCCATGTATGCGAAGGGCCGTATAGAGCTTGCGTGCTGCTGGGTCGTATCGGGCGCCATCCGACACAACCCAGCAGCGAGAGACGAGGCAAGCGCGCGATCCCGAGGATACTCCGATGTGGCCTTCTTGCTAATTTTGTTTGCAATACTTTGCAACTTCATCGACGCGGCACAACTTTGAACCTCTGCCAGCGGCCTTGCACCATGCCTTTCGAAGCATTGCGTTGCGCTCCATGCCCGCAGCGCTTGCCGCTGAAAACTGCAGCTTTGCAGCATATGGTTCCATGACCACTGCTCTGGATTGCAGAACGCTCGACATCAACCTTGCCGTCGCTGCACGCGTAGAAATTCCCACTCCTACGCGAGCCAATCGTGCCAGATTCGGAACCACCTCCGCCGCGATTGTCTCGTCAACTTGCCCTATGAGCCTTTCAAGCGACTCGATCAAAGAGGACGAGGACATACTCGCTGCAGAGACCAGAGCGTTTTGCACTCCTCCGGTGAGGCTACATGATACTCCGCGTAGTTTAAGATTTGCGGCTCGAGCTCTGCCGCAACGTCCAACAGATTTGCGATCAAATCCGGCACAGACGACCGCAAGGCCGTTCCTCCATGTCGTGTGATCTCGGACAGAGTCTTTGACACGAGCGCTCTCACCTCCTCGGCGCTGTGTGTGAAGGACGTCATAAGCACAGACAGTACAACGTCAACGGCTTGTGCCGATTCCTCTTCACCCAAATAGTTTGGATTACGTAGATATATCGAAAGTTCCGAGAGTGCCCTTCCAGTGCCTTGAGCACTCTTTCGCACACTTTCCTTCATATCATCCATAGCCCTCAGTGTGTAGTACCAGAAATCCTTTAAAGAGTCCTTCACCTCCTCCCATGTGCGGGAGGCAAGAACGTCGCGAAGCGCGGCGCACCCCGCTTCTCGCGAACGCCATTGCCGGGAAACGATTGACTTGATGCAGTGGTCCGTCACTGCAAGCAAGTTCGCCTTGATCGCCTCGGCCACTGAGCCGTGACCAGAAGCCTTGACCACCGCGGATATAATTGAGCGCATAGCAATGCGAACGCTCTATATCGGGTGATGGCAGTACACATACAAGCGCAGCAAAAGACTCTTCACGTGCAGTCGAAGCTGTTCGGCGGCGATATCATTATTCAAGAGGGAACTGCCAGTGCTGCGCGCTTGCGACTGTTCCAGGTTGACCCATGTCTTGAGCCGGACTACAGAGCTCTCGTTGGTACCAGAGCGCGCGCCAGCCGTGTTTGATTCCACTTCCACGCCGCTGAACTCGAGAAACACTCCTTGATTGCCCGGGACGATCACCGCAGCCCGCTCGCCGGCGGTCAGAGACCGGACGAGGTTTCCAACAATATCTTGCTGACCCTTGGGGGGAAGTATACGATATTGGAGAGCGCGTCGCAGCAGACGGCGACGAGAAGCGCACAAATACATCTCCCAAGGCAGACTGGGGGGCAATGAGCGAGAACAAGTCTTGCAGCTCATGCCGTAGCGCGCGTGCCACCTGCTCGCCCAGGCGGGGGCGCGTTCGAAGCCAGCAGCACCACCGCCAGCGCGGCTGCAGCAGCCGCTGCTGCGCGGTGCTCAGCGCGGCTCGCAGCGCGTGCAACGCGTCCGCGTCGGCGCGCAACAGCACGTGCAGATTGGCGGCGGGCAGCAGCTGCAACCGGCGTGCCGGCGCGAGCTGCTGCACTAGGCAGCGCAGCGCAAACAGCAGATATGCCGCCACGGAGCAGCTACGCGGCTAGTGGCGCTCGCAATGCGCTCCGTACACTGCGATAATGGGCGCAAGCGGCGGGGGTGGCTCCCGCGCGCTAGCGCGGCGTGGCGCGCGAGTTTGCGCCGGCGCATCCCGGCAGCGGCGAGTTGCATGACGCGTGGGCTGGCGTTGGAGGCGGCGAGGACTTCGATAAGGCGCGCGTGCGTGTCAGCTAAGGAGAAGATGTCTTCAGCCCAGTGTACGGCGGTGGCGCACGCCGGCTCTCACAGCGGGCGCGCGTCGAGCATGGCGGGCATGAGCGCGCCCAGCGCGGCGGCGCGAAATGGCGACGAGTCGCGCGTGCTCAGCGACACGAAAAGCGACAGCGTGACGAGCGCCTACTCGGCGGCGGTGCGCACGGGCGGCGGGGGCGCCAGCGCGCTCGCGCTGGAGGAGAAGCGCGGGGCGGCTGTGGGGTCGGCCAGCAGCAGCGACGGGATGCGCAGCACTAGGTAGAACAGCGCGGTGTAGCCGATGGCGCGCAGCGCGTCGCGGAGGAGCGGCGCGCCTTTGGTGCAGGCACCCACCGCACGTGGCAGCGGACGGCGTAGAGAGCGTTGTGACCAGCGCCGGTAGCAGGCGCGCCAGGACGTGAGCTGAGAAGAGTAGCGAAATAGAAATAAATGACGTGGAACTGGTCCAAATCATAATTGCGTCGTATGATCGGGTACAATGGAGACCATATTTCGTCATCATTATCTCTGCTGCTACATTTTGTACCAATAACGATCCATAGAATACAATACGGCAAGGCATCCAAATGGCCACTGTACTGTACACGCCCATTATACGGCCAATTAAATCTATTTTGGAAATAATTACGGCCACTAATCGGCCATTTATAGCCCGAAATTGATGTTCATATGGGCGAAGTCTTGAAGAGAGCTAAGGAGCGCGCATGATGCCCCGTTGGTTGGTTGGTTCATCCAGCGTACACGCCCATTCAGGCCGATGTCACTCCCGCGGCCGAGCATTCTTCCATGTCTCCGGACCCTACTGCCAGGGTTACGAGGTTTCGTAACTTGGGCAGGTGCAATTACCTGGGGTATGCTGAGGTTCTTGAAAGTGTTCACTCGTACGTCACCGATGTCTTAATCAGTGTGGTGTCGCTTCGTGCAATGTGTCTGTGTCTACGGGGCGCTCTGAGCTTGTACGCAAGCTGGAGCGCACGGTCGCCAAAGATTTTGGTAAGAAAGATGCCATCGTGGTTGGCACCGTCCTTACCACCAACTGGCAGATCATCCCAGCTATTGTGGGTAGGGGCGATCTCGCCATCTCCGGCCTGATGAATGACGCGTCTGTCATGGTCGACGGTCGCTCATTCGGCGCCAGGATTCGCGTGTTTGAACATAATTTGGCAGAATCGTAGGAAAGTAATATTCTTGTTGGCATTGCTACGGGATACCCTGACAAGAGCCCTCTGTAGAAACGAATCATGACGGTTGTCGAGAGTATGTACTCAGTGGAAGGTCAGATGTGCAATCTTTGCCAGGTTGTCGCAGTCAAAAATAAGAATGATGCCTGCTTATACGTGGATGAGGCGCATTCCATTGGCGCCCTTGGACCGACCAAACGAGGTGTTTCGGGGCATCATCACTATGATAGTGTAGATACGCGTAGTATTGATATTATGATACGTACCTTCACTAAATCGTTCAGGACCGTTGGAGGTTACTTCTCTTCCGAATCTGCTCTAACTGAACGTATTTTCGCGCTTTCTCCAGCTTCTCTCTATGCGTCGGCATCGTGTCCTCCGAAATCGTGGCAGCAGGTGCATTCGAAGAGGTTAGGACTGAAATAAAGGACGAAAGTGGATCTGTATCATTCGGGAAGATGAAGGAAGCCTTCCCAAGCTTCTGTGGTGGATGCCGTGCGGATGTTTACGGGGTAACCGACACGGGAGTGATGACTGCGTACATCGCGCGATGGAGCAACTGCGAGTTGGTGGCAATGAAGCCGAGCCTGACGCTGCTGCGGGAACAGTACCGACACGAAAGGCATCATCTCCAACAGGGCTAGTTTGGCGAGAGGATGAAACTGTTCTGGGGTGTGATGAGCGCGCTGCCAATGGTTGTGGCGTCCAACGCGCGGGAGGCGGAGGGCGCGAAGACGGCACCGGCGATGTGCCGTGAGTACATGGTCGGGCTGTACCTGGAAGCGGCGGGACGCACGACGAAATCGGTAGGCGACAGCGAGTGATAGGTGCAGTCGGCGGGGCTCTTCTCGCGGCAAAGAGCGCAAAGTAAATAAATTTGCTTCTAGAATTCTAAGGTGGGGAGCCATGATGGATGAGAATGAATAGCAGGGTGGTTGACATGAGATGAGTTGCGACTTGCATCGCCACTTGGGAGAAAATGGAAACGCAAACTAGCACGAGCGCAGATTTGAGAGAGGGTCGCGGAAAAGAGTGGATGGGGTGGTGCGGCGAAGTAGAACCTCTACAAAAACTAGGAGACCCAAGAATTAAACTGCGCGAGATGGAATTCAATATTCCAAAATTTCTTAATTTTTTGAGTGCCAGCCTCTGCCACCCCCTCGCGCGCCCCAAATAGCCCAAAAACTAGCTTAGTTTCCAAAGCGAACAGACTATATTTCACTTTGCAGAACACAGACGCATCCGGTGTCGAGTGGTGACATATTCTTTTTTTGTCACAACCCACACAGGATGTGACGGAAGAAGAAGATGCCCCCAGTCGGGACAGAGGGTGAGCTACTCTAAGTACAATCACTAGTCCCTAGCTTGCCTCCACTGGCAATATCTTCCTGTTTTGCTAAAACCATCGAGTGAGGTTATGGTGGAAGAGAAAAATATCGCCAGTCGAGGCGAGGTGGGTGGGGATTATGTGAGCGCGAAAGAGGAGACAGAAAGGTGGCGCTTAAATAGTGTAAGGTGCGGAGGTGTACAGTAGATGTTTTGGCGGGAAATGGGATGAGGGAAACAGGGACAATCATGGTGCTGGATATCGTCTGTCTCTTGCAGATGCTAGTTTTTGGCGAGGGTCGTCCAGAAATTGGCAAGGGTCGTCCAGTAAATTTTTTGAAAAAATATCGAGATCAGTTATTTCAAAATTTGGAGATAATTGCTTGGGTCGTCCAGAATCTCTGTGCAGTAAATACTGGGAGGTTTTCCACTCGTGCTAGTTCTTTAGTCGAGGGCTACCTGAACCGTATTTCGCGAAGTCTAGGTTCAGTTTCCATTAAGGTGCACATTACACGATACCTTCTGCGGAATGATACCCTGCAACGCATGGAATACTAGTGCTAGTACAGATGATGCCCATTATGAAATCATACCGTTTTATTCGTATCTATTCTTCTATCGACCGCTTTTGCTAACCACTACTTCGCTATATTACATGTACCATTTCCCCATAATGGAGCGGGTGTAGGCGCAATCTGCGGCAGATGCCGCAGACTGCACCTCCACCATAGTGCTGGATCGGTAGAACACATACGCACTCCGAGAGGATGAGGCGCGAAGCGCCTCATCCTCTCCGTTCCTCATGTAGGGAACCATGCCCAGATGCATGGTTCCCTACTTGAGGAACCTGCACCTGCAACTCGTGAGCTACGTCCGCATCAAAAGTCATTTACCCCTATACGCAAGCAGAAAGTATCCATAAGTTAGTCAATGATCCGTTAGATACATTTGAAATGCGATGGAACGTACCATTGATAAAACAAAACAGAAACGTTGCGCTAGAAAAGTCGAGGGACCTGGTAACTCGCAAACGGAAGAAGAAGCAGGAAAGGGATCGGTTAGATTACCAGCCCACCATATCATCGTAAACCGCGAAAGGTGTCGAAGCGAGAACTCACAAGCAAGGACACCGAGAATGCCCATGCAGCAAACATACCGCAAGACGCGATAAACGAGAATCTAGCCTATATCCCAAACAAGTACCAGAATCGCCTATCCCGAACAGTCAGACAGTAAAACGACCAATTTCATTTTGTCTCTCAAGATCGATGATGGATCTGGAGAGATGAACTAAAATTGGTCGTTTACCTGTATACGCAAGCAGAAAGTATCCATAAGTTAGTCAATGCTCCGTTGGAAACATTTGAATTGCGATGGAACGTACCATTGATAAAGCAAAACAGAAACGTTGCGCTAGAAAAGTCGAGGGACCTAGTAACTCGCAAAAGGAAGAAGAAGAAGGGA
>VCMS01000321.1:16076-33398 GCA_022539475.1 Gracilaria domingensis
CGCGCCCCACGCCCGCATTCTTCCGAAACGGTCCACTGCCCTGTCGCCTTCCCGAGCTTCCTGTGTCCGACGACATCGTTGACCCCACTCCGTGCGCCCCTCCCATTCCGGACACTTCGCATTGTGTTTCTCCTTCCCCGGGTCCCGCGGCGTTAGAGCGAGAACACGGAAGCACTTCCCGCCCAGTGCCTTTTAAGGAGGCCCTCGGTGATTTGCATATGGATTATCTCACGGTTTGTCTGGCTTCAGTAGCTTCCAACCTTGGTCATCGTGAGGCAGAAGAGCTAATTGGGCTACTTCGGGACCCGCGATTCTCGCAAAAGCGATGCAACGAGACCATAACAAGTTCCAAGCGCTGTACAGAACTGAAGAACGCCATTTTCGAACGATACGCCTCAAAGGATGGTTTCAATCGAAGAACTGTTTCGCCAGAAGGATGTAAGTTCAGCGCCACCCTCTACACGAGAGACCCCGTTCAGACACTTGTGAAATAGCTCCAGTAGGCTAACAACGAAAACACATTCTTCCACCCTATACCTCAGACCCACTCCACGAAAATATCTCACCCCATGTCCGGCTCTCTCGCAAGAGACGCTACCTCAAAACTTAAGGAAATGGTCATGGGCTCTTTGGATAGTAGAATAGTGTGGTACTCCCAAGAAATAAGTTACAGTGAATCTTTCCTAGGTCTTCTGCAGGTATACACCGAAAAGTCTTCAACAACTCTAAAGCAAACATCGGTTACCGCCTATCCTCTTCACCTCATATTTCTCAACTTCTCCTACGAGCTACGCCGTAAGTGCATCCGTGATGACCTCACAGTAGTGGCATACTTCCCTACCATACTGATCGAGGTTTCCGCATCTGAAGCAGACGCAATGCCATTCGTTTCTAGCAAGTCTCTACGCGAGTCCAGGATGCAAATCCTTCAAGAATCTCTTCGTCAAGTCCTGGAGCCCATTCTAAATCTCACGCAGAAAGGTTTTCAGTTCATCAGCGAAGACAAACTAAGTCGAGTGTGCCATCCTCTGCTTGCAAGTTATTGTGCGGATATTCCTGAGGCTAAGGACATTCTGTCCATTCTTCATGGGACCAAAACGGAAAGCCCGTGTCATAGATGCAAAGCCTCTCGCTCATCTTTATGCAGTCCTATTCCCACCTCATTCAACGGACGTTCTCAAAAAAGCACGAAAAGCATCCGAAAGACATACACAGCTATCTTGAAACATGCACAAAAAGACGAGGCGGAAAGACGTCAACGTCGTGCGAGGGAGAGGAGATCTCAAGCGGATACTCTGATGCGTTCAAATTCCATATCTCTCATTCCTTCGTTCCTCAAAACTTCGGTAAGCCTTGGAATGATCCCGGGATTTTCTCCATACAATCTGTTCTCATTCGAACCATTACACAACTTGCATCTCGACATCTCGAAGCTGATAAAAACGGCCACAATCGAGATACTGCAGTCAGACACCCTGTGCACCACATTAGGAACATCTGCATCGCGTTCATTTCGAACGATAGGCACCCAACTCCTCAACCATGCAAACGCAATTCTAGCTGCCATAGAACGCGATTCTCCTGCCAAAGGTTTACATATCGATTTCTCCACGCAGGAGAAAGGCAAATCTTTGAATGGTATCTTCACGAAAGACGGTCTCCGTGGAATGCTGGAGGCCAAAAACTACAAAGCACTTGACATGGTCTTCCCCTTCATAGGAGCATTCTTTGACATATGCTGTGGAGAACAGGACGTTGCCCCAATCACAGGCGTTTTCTCTCAGTACTCGGACTTGCTCTCGACCTTATTCAGATACAATCGTGAGCCGTATTGGACTGAAAGCTCTCTCCTGTGTCTTAGTTCGGAGATTGAAGCCTTCAAGCGTTCCGCAACAAAGACTCTGGCGGATTTTCATCCCTCCAGACTAGGAACTCTGAAGTTTCATCTTCTCGATCATCTCGTGGACGATATTCGCCGTCTGGGAAGTATCAAGTACTACGACGCAGGCATATACGAACATGCACACCTGCTATTTAAGAGACACTACAAAAAAACGTCCAGAAGAACAGCAACGGCTGTGGAGGAGACTATTCGCTCCATTGAGCACGGACATGTTAGAAAGCAATGGAATGGCAATACTCCTTACCAGCGTAATTTAGGTTTACCAGGAACTTCCACACAGCTTCCTCGATTTGCAATGAGAGGGCGTTCTTTCACTTCACGAGCTCTTCAAAATTGTGTTTCAAGTATGTCCAGTTCAAAAACATGGACTGCTGTTAGAGAGATGTTCTCAAGTACGGACACAAGGTCGATTCTTGACCAAATTGGTGAACAGGCCCTTCCTCCTTTCCTCAGTCTCGTGAAAGAAACACTGGATGAGCACTCTATTACATACTTCCCAGAAAGAACGAGGATAACTCTTGTGAATTTGGCCCTCGTGAAAGGCGGTTTCGTTCCGACTCTTGAACACTTCGATTCGTCTTCTAAGACACTTAAGCTGGGACGACCCAAATACCCCATCATCCAACGAGTCTTCGCTTCTCCAGCATTTGGTCCCAGTAGAAAGCCAAAGTTTTCCACTGTATTGGTAAGCAGAGAAGATTCAGAGACTTGGGTTGCCCAGGTAGTCGCTCTGATTCGAATATCTCTCCTTGATTCTGCACTTAACCGCACCAGAGGTGGTATTCGTCCGGTATTTCGAGATTTTACCCCCCGCAACAAACATCGACCACATATTGAAATGCACATCTTTACGGTGGGCTACAAACGATGAAAAGAACCACACTCTTCCGTTTCTTCGTCATTCCAAAGCGGAGACTATCGTAGAGTTAACTCCTTGGTACGGGATGGTTCCGGCTTCTGCACTACAGGGAACTGTCCATATTGTTCGATCAAACTACCCTGCTCCACCTTTTTGTTCTCCACTTCAACGGTTTCAACACCGATTCTACATCAATCGATTCTATCATGATTCAGATGAAGGACCAACTGAGCACGTTGATCTTGTACAGCCTTAAACATTAAGGGCTCCATCCTGTACATGTTTACCTGGTGGTGCCTTTTCTTGTGATCCTGTGCTACTTCCGAAATCGTTCATGTCCATTTCCTTGAACTCCATATCCCCTTCCTCGCATTCACCAACGAAACAATCGCTAATAGAACCCAACCTTCGGCTCACACTGTCAATAAAAAATGTTCTTTCACAGTGAGGTAAAGTCTTCCGTTCGACGGCATTCGATATCCAAATGTAGCCTCTCTCATGTCATTACCAAGAACCTTAGTCCAAGCTTCCGTTGTCGTTCCAAAATTATGAAACTCGCTGGAATTGGTCCTCAAGACATGTTGCCTAACATCCCCCAGAACATTCTTTAAACACAGAGGTAGCAGTTCAGCAAACTTCTTTGTAAACAGTTTCTGTCTCTGGCCACCCCTTGACACATCCGTACTTAGAAGGCTCACAACCGTCAACACCCAAGCGTCCAAACGTGCGAGCAACAGTATTGTGCCATCTAAAAAGGTGCCCGTATCCTTGTCTTCCACATCATACCCAATAAACTCCTTCAGCACTTGTACCCCGACACGGTTTCGGAAGAACAAGTGTTGATCTTCCGTCGGCATATCCTCGACATTGTCCGCATTGGAGTACTTTAGACGAACAAATGGGGCTTTTCTCCACCATGAAGTGTTCGGTACACCATTTTCGTCAAGACGCAGTATGTTCTCCTGCGCTTCCTTCAACTGCATTGTGAGTTCGTCAGCATTCTCTCTACCAGCTCTGTTCTTCTCCAAATCAGATCGTACCCCAGGAGCAGAAATAGTTTATCCCTCGTATTTCTCTTACGAACGCCCACGACGTCACTCATGGTCTGCCGCATTCTCTGCCTAAGGCACATATCTGCACATAGTTCCAGTATACACCTGTCGGTAAGAGATGCTTTTCTAATACCTTCCCAGCTCAACTCCTTCAACTCGCTTTCAACCATTTTCTTCAGCAAAGCATCTGGCCCCCCTCTACCGAAGGTGTGAACATGCCAAAACTGCCCAAGAGCTCCACGGGGTTTTTAGGAACCATGTATGAACCACGTTCCTCCGGCTCAATAAGCCCTTCCCCACTCTCAGTTGCGTCTTCCACCTTCTCGGCACGGTTACCCCAATTTCGGGTGAGCGACTCACCTTCGAGCCATAGCTCACTTGTTTCTCTCCTTGCCCACGTCAGCATGTTGTGATACACTGCTCGAGCAACCCCTCGAAACTCGTCGCACACCTCAATTTTATGCTTCTTTCGACCTGTCTGCCCAGGTTCACCAGCACGTGTACTCCTATCTCCCTCCTGTTTCAGTGCCCCTCTTAGCCCTTCAATGACTAGATCCTTCTCTTCAAGCCTCTTTTTCAAAGCCGTACTCTGCTCTTGGGCGACCTTCACTAGAATTCCCCGAACCATCAAGTCCTCTTGTAGCGTCTTAACCTTTTCTTTCAAGCAATTCAGTTCATTTAAAAGATCACGTTTGTTCATAGAGGTTGAATTCACACCAGTGTGGATATCTTTCGGTATTTCCCTAGCCTCTTCGGCGACAGGCCCCGGTTATGCCGCAGGATTCGTTGTTATTTCGTTATCAGAACTATCCTCATGTGCCATACCTTAGACACGAGAGGCTGCAGGCGTTCTGTGTCCACCCTTGGCACGGCTCCGAGCTCCAACTCCCGTGTCTGTCCTCCTCCATGGCATCGTATATCAGATGAATTGGGCCTCGTACGAGCTGCAACGGCCCCCATTCTGGAAAGAGGGGAAGGTCGAGGAGTAACTCGTCTATCAGTTGTCTCTCGATTTCTTATTGTCTTTCTCCCTTTTCCGGACCCATTGCGAGGCATAATACGATTCATAGCGGCCCCAGTTCTAGAAGACAGGGAGGGACGTGACGATCTTAATATACTAGGGCTCTCACGACTTCTCGTCATTGTCTCTTGTTGTCCAGATCCACTGGGCGGCGTAACCCGCGCCCCAGTAGCTCCGGTCTTCGATATCGGCCTGGGGCATGAAGGTTTTGGTGTCATACGAACCTCTTCAGTTCCAGTTGTCATGCCCTCCTGTTCTGACCCGCTGGGCCGAGTAACCTCATCTTCTTGAGGAGCAGAGACAGATGCACGATTTGCATTATCGGCAGTTGACGGCACGACATCGTTCGCTGATCCACGAATTCTTGACGCAATCCCGGAAGACGCTCCGCTGCGAGATGGGCGAGAGAGTACTGTAGAAGGACGCCCACTGACTCTCTCCTTCGTCGAGGACGACCTCCGTTTAAGAAGTGCGGTGCTTGTAGCCTGATTCGTATCATCCGATGCTCTTCTCTTCTTCTGTCCACTCTTGTTCCGCTGCGTACTATTTCGCTTTCTCGGCGTTATACCCATGTTGTGGAGATAAACGGGGTAATGACACGAAATTGTTGGGGGGGGAGGGGGTGGGGGGGGGGGGGGAGGTGCATGGTTCAGATATTCTGGGAGACTCCGCAGTTCCTGCTTTTTTGGAATTTGAGGTGCCCAATGGGTCGCAAATATCGCCGTTACAAATAAATGAAGAGCTCAGTGTACATGTACAACGCGTATTGCAGGCAGCTGCAACATTCACAAGCATATTTACTTTCTATTCGGTACTGAACTCATCTATTGCTCCAATGTCAGAGTCCAGTCCCAGGCGTACTGCTCTCCGTAGTTGAAATACAACTCTTCGCCCCTCTCAATATCTCTTACTGCTCTACAACGAAGTAGAGCATAGTTAGAAAGGTCGGACTTAAACTGTATCACGGACTTCGCTTCCACCATCTGCACATTGGCACTTCGAGTCCTGTTTGACCGGGGCTGCGATAAATCGGGATCCCCGGCATGATATCCGGCGTCGTTAATGTAGCCCCCGATACAAAAGGCGCCGGGACAATGTACACTTCGATCTCCTTTCTATCCTGAGCCTGTCCTGGTCTGTTCCTCAGGTGCAGAAACTCCGTACCAGTCACAGTGACCATCATAGAAAACAACTTGGACCGCACTGGAGTTGCTCCGAGACAGCCACTTCCATACGTTAAGTGTCTTTCCTTCCGGTTCGTCAGATCCGTGTATACCAAAGTTCCATAAAAATGACAGATAGTTTCCCCAGCCAATATCTTATGTTCCGTGAACACCCGCATACCAGCACGGGGATGTCGAATCTTAGAAGATGCTACATGTAAGCGATAGCGATTGGCTTCAACAGTCAACAACATATGCATATCCATTAGATTCAGAGCTCCTCGGTACTTCTCCTCCCAAAGATCTACAGTATGCTGTCCACACTTGTCGACAAAGTCCAGTCCTTCCAGTATCTTCCTAGGAACTGAGTAATATATGCAGGCATCACTTGGTACTGGGGGTATCCAAATGGAGCCTCCCATTCAAGCCGACCTCGGTCCCGATGTGGAACCCGTTCATAAGTCGCTGAAGCAGCATCCACCACCTCCTGTTCAACCACGATGTCATTCTTCCCGCGCGAAGAACTTCGGCCATAAGAGTCGTTATATGGTGCTTCGCATGCCTGAAACATGGCCTATTCTTCTCGCACCCCAAGAACTTCCTATGCTTTGTCAGCGATAGGCACGCCATACCCGTAGAAAAAGTTCCCGCGAACATGTCCATGACAAGATCACCCGGTCTTGTGAAGCGACATATCAACTCTTTCATCAACTCCCTGGACTTCTGCTCCGGTCTTATGTACTGCGCACTTGGTACTGAACTACCTGGCTCATTTACCTTCCATGTCAACCACTCCCGGCTCTCGGTTTTGGCACCCGGTCGATTACATTCCTGTTAGCCGGGAAAGTAGAAGGAATGAAATTGTTCTCCTCAAATGGAGTAAGACTGGCTTCCTCGGATGGTCGCAATCCACGCTTCACCCCATGAACGGCGTACTCCGTTACGGGCTGTATCTCAAACTTCCGTGGATTCCCTCCAACATTACTTCGATCCCGGATGAACACCAGTGGATTCCCATCCACTTTAAACGAAGGCATGAGTTCTGGCTTACCTTCGCTTCCAGCTTCATCTTTCGTACTCGCCGTTTCCGAAAGTATCCTGTGCCAAACATGAAACTGTGCCATGGCACAGAATATAATGAAGTGCCCACCTGACCGAAGCGCGGAACTTATTAAGTCAGCCGTACTGATCATGTCATCCTCACTGAAGACATCGTGAGCACTATTCCGTTTGTTCCTCTTCCTTCGAGTGTTAAAGGGAGGGTCTGTTAGGACAAGCTGTGCCTCACCCCATAAAATCTCACTCTGATTCACAAATGTTTCGTGTTTGTGCCTCAGGTCCTTCATGTCACATTTGTACGCTACAAAGTGTGACTTTTTCATCCCCTTCCACACCTTGTCCATATTCATTCGAAGGAGACTGGATATCCCCTTCATGGGCGGCTCAATACCAGTCTTTTGGATGTTGTAACCGGCAACCCAAGATTCATGCTCCGCAAGATTCACCGGCTTCTCGAAGTCGTTGCTATCTGAGCTCACGAGGTCCATATTCTCTCGACGAGGTGGGGGTGGGGCAGACTTGGTCGAAGAAGGTTCGGCACTACCGGAAGTTTTAGGGGTTTTCGTCAGTTCAATATCAAGGTTCGCGTGAATGCCGACATGGAACCCTGCCGCATGACGCATATCCTGTATCGGTTTCCATAGCAACTCCGAAAACTTCTGAAATCGACCAGGCAACTCACCGGAGTCAGAACCAGATACGGTATCCATCCGTATCTCCGAAAACTCTATCCCGTTTCTCATCTGATCAGCCCGTAAGCTATAGAGGCTATCGTGGGTGCATATGGTTTCGAGGTCTGTCAAAAATCCTTAGCCAGTATTCGCAGGTTTGTATCGCATTCATCACTCAAGGTCTCCACCGATCCACTAGTACTGCTCTATGGCACATCCTGTGTGTTGAATCGACTACTCTGGCTCGGCGGGGCAAACCAGACTCCCGTTTCTCTAGCGCTGTATACTTCAACGTCTGCATATTCATGTAAATGTATGGTTTCACCATTTGCTGACGTTCGTGTATCCAAGATGAGCCGCAAAACAACTCCATGCCCATACGACCTCACTGATAGCGAACCGCAGTCGATCACAGTTGTCTTTGGAGAACGACGTAAAAGTGGAAAAATAATGCAAAACCCATTGCAGAATATTCTAATCCCATTAATTATATTGGGTTTTGGTAGTATTTTTATAGGTTATTTAGGGAAGGACTTATTTATAGGATTAGGTACACACTTCTGAAAATCTTCAATTCTGATCTTACCTTCTAATTCTTATTTTTTAGAAGCGGAGTAGTTAAATATAGACTAAAAATGATTACCGTTTGTATTGAGTACTTTCGGGATTGGTTTAGCTAGTGTTGTTAATCTTACTAAAACTCATGTATATTTATATGGGTATGTATACAGATGGTGCATGGTTCTCTTTTCGTTTCTTTTTCGGTTGTTTTTTCTTCATCATTCTGATGTTGTGGTTCTCTCCCATTATGTGGCCGAGGTATGATAAGTATATAACGACCTCAAATGGGTTCACAGCTGTTGGTGGGATGAACACTGTCGTCTTCAGAACCTGCTTTCTCCTGGTCATGAAATAACCAACCAGGCATCGCACCGGTAGGTATATACCCATATCCATAGAGAGAAGGAAAAAATCGCGGAGTCTCTGGTCCTCATCCCTGTCCTTCTTGTCAAGAAGCTTCGTTACAAGATATCGTTGTTCCACAGGTTTGTTATTCACAACACTCTTTCGCAGCTGTTGCAGTGTCAAGTTCTGCAGGTTCTTGGAGTTAGTGGCCTCCTCAAACATCTTCCTTGCCTCCGGAATATCCACATAGTTCTCGGCGCAGAACTCTATTAGCCCTCTAAACCCCACGTCCCGTGGCCGATCAGGGCCTCCATCGCTGTTTGCCAAAGCATCGCGAAGAACCAAGAAAAGTCTGACATATGCATGGAACGCCGGATGCGGAGTACTCATGTCGATAGGATGTATCTCCTCTCCATCATCGGTGGAATCCATCGCTTCAGCGCAAACAACGGAGGCGAGCCTTTAAATGGCGACTTACGCTGGGCACCCCCGCTTTTGGCAGCTCCTCCCAGCGCAGTGCCAGTCTCGTCCGTGTCCGTGGTCCGCTCCCTTCTGAGGTCGCTGTCCGTGCCGCTTCGAGCGGGTGCGATAACGTCGCGTGTCGGCCACGTCGCGATTCGGAGCTATCGCAAAGGTCGCGTATTGTGCTAATAGTGGCGGACCAAGTGGGTGTGAAGCGCTAGTTTTCCATAGTTTGATATATGTGCACGGCGTGTGCAGCGAAATCACTGCCGGAAGTGCCGGGAGGAGTGTTTTGGGAGGTCTCCGGAGGGTGCCAGAATGTGGCCAGAACGTGCCCGCGGAAGGGGGGGGGGGGGGGTCGGTCGTGTTAGGGTAGGTACCCTAACACGACCGGACCCCCCGCCCGCGGGGACGTTTTGGGCGATTTTTTGAAAAATGTGCGATTTTATGCCCGCGGCGGGGGCGTCCGGTCGTGTTAGGGTACCTACCCTAACACGACCGATCCCCACCGCCCACGGGCACGTTCTGGCCACATTCCGGCGCCTTCCCGGGACCTCCCAAAACACGCCGCCCCGCAGTGATTTCGCTAAACCCGGCCGCCGGTACGTTGGCCGCGCTGTCCACGTGTATTGGAGGGAGTAGGCTGTACATGAAAGTGAATGAGTGCACTCTTGACTAATATGAAAAGCATTTGAAGAGCACGATTAGAGAGCGCGACCATTGCTCACGTGAGTTATCATTGCGCAAACTCCACGACTCTAAAGCGTACAATCAGCGTGCGAGCGGCCACGGACAGGACACTACCGAGACTTGCAGTGCGCTGGGAGGAGCTGCCGAAAGCGGCGGTGCCCAGCGTAAGTCGCCATTTAAAGGCTCCCTCCGTTCTTGTATCGTCCAGAGCGAGCGTATTGTTGATATACACCTTTCACTGCAATAGCTGTTCAACATGAAGCCAACTCGTGTTCGAAAGCGTACGCAAAGCGTGACTCCTCGCACTCGGCGGAGCACTCGATCATTGCAAGGTGGAATGCGGGTTTCTCTGCAGATGGATATTGAGAATGAAGGAAAGGTGGTAGTCGGGGAAGCGTTGTTGCATGGAATTGGAAGTGTTCTACGCCGCGAGTTGAACGGGAAGCAATTGGACCCAGGTCTTGTGGTGGTTCATAATATTCTCATCAGTCGAAGCGGTCAGACGTTCTACCCTTACCGGGCGGAGGGCCTGGATCTTCCACAATACATCCAGGATCTCCGGACGGCCGCTCCTTGGGATGAGAAAATCATGGAACCGATGGCAGCCAGCATTCCGGCGTCCAAGCGACGAACGGTGAGCGCTATGAGTGAGGTGATGACGCCGACAAGCCGCACGGAGCCAATTCGAAGTTCATCAACACCGAGAGGTAGCGCATCAGTAGCACCTCCGCGGGCAGGTCCGTCGTCTGTTACGAAGCAGTCTATAGAGACGAGATCATCCCCAGCTACAAAGCGGACAGGTCAAACAAAGTCTGCCTCCGCTACGAAGCCCACTGCGTCGAAAAGGGCATCTCCTGCGATGAATCAGACCGTCGACACAAGGGGAACTTCTGCGTCGAAACAGACAGTTCAGCACGGGATGGCTGTGCAAGAAGAGGAAGATGAGATCATAAAAGGTCCCCTTCCAGACGCGGATGCGCAATCCACACAAGGAGCTGATCCATCTGTACCCCAAACTGCACCAGAAACTGCGGAGCAGCAGGACGATGACGTTGTGCTTCTGTCCGCAAGAATGGCACGTTCAAGTGCTTCTGGCGAGCGGTATGGAACACAAGGGACACCTACTCGGAGCAAGACGTACAGACGAATTCGTCAGAAGGTACCAAAGGTGAACCTCAATCACTACCGGATGGTTGTTGTTACTGTTGACATCACTCTGGTGGACACTCCGCCCAATTTACTCCGTGGAGTAAGTAAACGCCACGTTGAAGCCCTTGTGAAGAGTATGGAGGAGCGGGGGATATTGCAGTCGATGGGTTCTCCAGTGGTGGCCTTACAAGATGCTACTACGGGAGAGAGGGATACTGACAAGGGACGCCTAACGAAGAAGTGCTTCATTGTAGATGGTTTGCATCGTCTGAAAGCTATACAATATTTGGCAGCGACTGGTGCACCGAAGTGGAAGCGATTAGCCAAGTTTTGGCGTTGCAATCTGCTGATACGAAGAGATGGGAGGCCCATTGGGATGAAGGAATTGTTATGTGTTGCTTCGTACCTCAATGAGTCGACGAGTACCATGCGAAGGATGATGTTTGCAGGCAAGATACACTCTATAGTTAGTGTGGTCGCCATTCTAATTGAAGATGTTGAGGGGGTGACGCCGGCAGGCGTGGATCCTGCAGAAGTGACAGAAGTGTTGAAGGAGAGCCAACTGATTGGGACTGTGCAAGAGCGTCAGTATCTGAGATATGCCAATGTCGCCCTGCAACTCATGTCTAGTGAGGGAATGCTGGCTCATTTCGAGGATATATGTGAGAGTGTGAGTGACATAGGTCTCACACATCTGTCCCATACTCCGCTATATGTTTTGGATGCCGAGGAGTTTTCCTTCATTCTTGATTGTCTTCAGATGTTTCTACTGAAGGGCAAGTCGACGAAGACAAAGCAATGGAAAAGCTTTGAGGAGGTTCGAGGTTTCTTTTATGATAGAGCAGTGTCTCTGTTCCGCGCGGCTCGAGCAGTGGGGAATGAACTGAACGAGGAACAGTCCATGGAACTGTTCCTGAAACGCGAAGTCAGTCTTTCTGCTCCGTGGAATGAAGATGACGTTGAAGACCCAGACAACAACGCAGCTGTGTATCAGTTTTTTTTGGGACAAGTTGTGAACTTCAACACATTGCCGCGTGTTCGGAGCAGGACGAACTCAATTAGAACTGCCACGACTTCCGTTCAGAATCGATTGCGGACGATTCTCAAGATAATTCCGCCCCCGCACCAGTGCAGCAGTCCGTGACGAAGAGGAGGACTCCCGCTGCTGCTGCTGCAACATCTGCCAGTGAAGAAGGGGAGCCGCGAAGAAGTGCACGAGAACGGGCGCAGGTGAGTTATAGGGAAATTGAGCACGGCCGAAATCGAGGTGCCATAGAAGTTCTGGATAGCTCTGAAGAAGAACAGCGGGCTCCGCCGAGGAAGAAACGCAGAAAGACTTTCACACAACAGGTGAGATCTACTCTGAACAGCATGACACCGGATGACCTGATGTCTCAACTAAATGAACATGTGCTGAGAGGAAGGTCTATGAAGGTTCAGTTCGTGGCATTGGAAGAGGGAGCGAATGCAGGGAACGCAGGCAGTTCTGCATTTGTGGATGACGAAGAGCTTCTTGCTGTGACAGTTCCACGGGTTGTCACCGTCGAGAAAGATGCTGCGCCAAACGATCAGCAAGAGACAGGTGGGGGGTCATTTGATGACGAGTTACTTACAGCTCTTCCGGAATCTGAGGAGCACGGACTTGTTCGAGGAGACCCATATGATGCCCCACCGAACCCATCATGGTGCGGGTATGTCAGGCTGAGACCGCAGGAATGGCAAGGGAAGAACGTAATTGAGCACAAGGACCCCTGGTTCAGAGTCATTCACTTGCCGAAGGGACATAGGTCGGAGCTGCTAAGTGTCTCGAATCTCAGAGATGTACACCATCTTGTCTTTTGGCACGCTGCAAGTGCTGAACATCGCCTACGGGCGGAGACATTTGGTATGCAGTATCCTCGTACTCGGCCGATAGGTATGGATGATGAAGAGGTGCTGTGGGTTGCTGCGAAGGAGCATGACGAATTGGGGCAAATGTTCTTCGCGCGAATGCGAGCTGAGCTAAGGCAGAATGGATATTGCGTGCTTGATGGCTTTGCGACAGATAATGGTGTCCCTAAATGGGAGGAGTTGGAAGAAGTTCGGGAGTTCGGAGATGTGTCGGGGAAGTTGGTGCAATTCTTCGAGAATGAGTATAGAGCGATGCCGGATATACGGAAAGGGGAGGAACAGAAGTCGCTTGTTCAAATAACCAACGATGATGAAGGATGGAAGAACGGTAGCGATGGACCATTTGAGGGGAGAGTGATGTCCACACGTTGGGGTACGGTGGAGAAGCCGGAGGATAATGAGGAGCTCAGGTGGGTTGTAAGGTCGCTTGCTTTACTTGATGTTTGAATGGGTACAATTGCTGCGGCTTTGGGACTATGGGACAATGAAAGGGAAGCTGTGAAGATGTACACTCCGAAAACTGGTGGTCGATTTCTGGGGACGACGAGAAAGTGCAAGCGCCAGACGCTGCACACCGACTTCAGTGGTCTGGTTACGAAGGAAACAATGAATACTGGTAACCCCGGATACTTTGTAATGGCCTCTGGGAAAGAGGGCTTTACTCTCTGGGTGAGCGTGGAAGCCATCAACTGGTGGGGATGAACAACCAACAGTTGCGAGTGATGTCGGAGGTGTATCCAGCGAAGAAGATAATCATCCCACCGTACTCTGTATTCGTGGTCCGTGGTGATGTGACACATGCTGGAGCAAGTGGGAAGGACAAGGTGGATAGGCCCGAGTCTATGGATTTGCTGGTTAGATACCACCTGTACATGGTACCAGAGGGCTACGCACTACCTGATGCTGTTCATCGGGTGCGGGATTTCCGACCCACGTTTGTCAATGACGACGAGGAGGAGGAGGCGGAGGATGAACTGTTGTCGGATAAGGAGGGTGGGGCGGTTGACATGGAAGAAGACCAAGTGGTCGTGGAGATTGGTGTGGAAGCGGAGGCCGGTAGAACTGAAGTGCTCGAGAGTAGTAGTGATGACGATTTCCAATAATAAGGCTGCGAGCGCCTCGAAGTGGATGAGAATGAGATGATTAGTAAATTATGAGTGTCTTGCGAGTATTAAGAGTAGTATACTATTGCAAGGCTATACATATGAACATGGAAAAGGTGCGGCAGGCTGGTAATTGAACAAATGTCAAACGTCTTTGGTCCAGTTGCGTCTAATTGCAACATGCCACATGCTAGGTATCGTTAACATCATTGGTGGCACCATTCAATTCGCAATTGAACATGTAGCGTCCGAACACTTCTGAAACTGCAGTTAAGGTTGCTTTTAAGAGAAGTATGAAACTGAGAAGTCTATGCAGTTCCTGTCTATGCGGTACTTGTGGCAGTATGGTGACTGTATCAGGAAAAATGGCAGAGGAACAGAGAGACTTGGCCGAAATTTCACCCAATACCTTGTCTAAGTTCATATATGCCAATGGTTACGGTACATTAAGTTCCGTTGATGGAACGTTGAGAAGAGAAGGAGAGTCAATTCCAGAAGAAGTTGTGAAGTGTATGAAGTTCATTGACGAACGTGTTGGTTTCGGACTTGTCACAGGGGGTGATGTGGGCGACGTGGAGGGGAAAATGGAAGGACTCGGAGACTATAAGTTTGGTGTCTCGGCGAATCATGGAGCTTTCATGCGTTTCTCTGACGAGAGGGAAATTAAGGGTGCATTCAATGATCACACCCTTGACCACACTGTTGACGGACTACTGTTCCTGGCAAGGGATTTGAATAGGAGGCATGGTATTGTGAATGATGATGACAAGGGGTTCGTGGAGACCAGAAGTGATAGTGGCCTTCCCAATTTCGTGTACAACAAACTGTGGCAGTGGAGAGAAGAAGTGGATTCTGCTATTGGGGACCTGTTGCAGAAGATGGATGCGTTTGTTATCTATTCCGGCGATAAAAGTTGCGAAATTGTGGACAAGCGATACACAAAAGGAAGCGGAGGAGAAAATCTTGTGGATAATGAACCGAGATTTATTGATACGGATGACGTCGTGACGTTCGGAAGTGCTTTGAGCGACGGGCCTTTGCATGAGGTAGACGTGTACGGCGTTCACGTCAAAGAAGATTGTATCCCGGGTGGAGTACACAACCTGTTCGAAAGCGTGGAGGATGTACATTCGACAATTATGCTGGTGGCTCTGTTTTACGGCTACGAGGAAAAGCAGCACGATAAAAACCACCATGAATCATAAAAGGGTGTTGAGATATATACGACACTTTTATTACTGAGATCTTATATCCTAGCTAAGTATTACAGACATCGTAGCACTTGAAACAAATTCCAAGAGCATTTCTAAACCATTGACACTTGCATTTTCTGTACCCGTACAGTTCTGACACCCTTCTGATGGTCTCATGCACGTCCTCCACCCCATCAACAAGATATGTTACCGCTGCGGGATGGTCGTCTCCCTTCACATGAACTGCCAGGGTTGCCATTTCATATAGAGGGCCATCATTGGAAGTATTCCCGAAAGCAACGATTAAATGTTTGTCGAACTCGGGGTCGTTTTCAACCAAGGCTAGCGCCCCACTATTTTTCGTGAAACGAATGTCTCCTATGTCACAGTTTTCATCTTGAGGGTACGCAACCAGGTTCGGAAAGGATGTCAACACTTTTGAAAAACCGGAGTTAACTTCTGTTTTCCACTTCGACAGTCCATTGTACGTGAAGTTAGGGAGTCCACTGTCATTTCTAGTGCTCACAACTGCTTGTTGACGTTCTTCGTGAAGTCCGTGCGAGTCATTTAAGGAGAGTGCAAGTCTCTCAAGTTCGGCTGCACATCTTTCGTAGCCTTCCCTGTCAAGGTCCTGATCAATTTCGGTACCATTGGATAATCTCACCCGTGCGCCTTGGTTTCCAGAGATGCCAAAAGTGTAGCCACCCAGGTGCTCCATGAAACTCTCGGCATCCTCTATATCTCGCCCAGTAGCAATTCCGAAACCGACGCGTGCATTGATGTACTTCATGCATTTGACTGTTTCGGCAGGAATGTTCTCCCCAGCTCTTTTCAGAGTACCGTCAATATCACTACTCAGGGCGTAGCCATTTTCGAATATTTCGTTAGCCAGCTGCTGAGGAGCTACTTCTTGGGCTCTAACTTCTGAGTTATACATGTTTTGAAAGCTTTCGAAAGTGTTCGTTTTGCAAATGAGTGTGGGTATACGAATGAGAAGGATGTGATTGATGTTCACAAGGTGTTTCGTAGTATAAAAGAGTCTAAGAACACCATATACGGGTATTGTAGTACTGGTTTAAAACGTTACTACGACGAAAAGCTTTTGCATCGATTTGTAGTAAAGAAAGGATGATTTAGTCATAAATTATATGTACGGGTTCAAGGGGTAAAGAAAACTATGAATATCTTCAACATGAGCTTAGAAATCAAGATCAGTAAACAACCTCCATTAAGGGTTGAAACCCATAAAAGGTTTACCTTACTTTATACGGGTGCCCGAAGTATTGCAAAGGCTTAGTTCTTCAGAAATATCACAATTTTGTACTTGTTTCCTTACTAGTATCGTCCACTCTAATGATTTGGAATGACCTTTTCCATCTAGCAAAAACTTAGCCAGGTATTAGTGATAAGGGATGTAGGATTTAAAGGGGCATATTTGAACCACAGAAGGACGAACAATATAAGTAATGTATAGGAATAGGTCATTTCGATAAAGTAACTTTTATGTTTAACTATCTCTAAAAGGTTTACAACACCGAAAATTCATGTGTTCTAACCTCAAGTGGGGGAATGGGGAGGGAACTAAGTTTTCCTTAAAAGTTGACGTAGTTTGTGTGAAAAGGAGCGGGGTCAGTGCCTACGATGTTTCTTTCTTGCGGGAAAAGTTGTAGAAGTACGCGTTCCTAAACTGAAGTCGGAGAAAGAAGTAGGGAAGCCAACGAGAGTTTTTCCATATGCAAGAAGTCGCCCAACGGTCTCTTCCAGGTTGAAAGTAGTACCTGTCTTAAGCGAAACTATCTTCAACAGCTCTTTCATTATTGTGAGCACAACCGTACTGCACTCCGTAGCGACTACGTCCATAGGAATGAAACCTCTTGAGCCCCGCGATGTTGAACGCTGATAGCCACACGAGCTTCTCATAATAGCTTACGAGAAATGTGTCTTCGTCGACAACCCGCAAGTGAGACCCATAGACCTAAACCTGTCTGTAACGTTGGAGGCCCACTTTCCTGTTGCGACAGTGAGACCATCCGGACTTTGAGGAGTGACACCATCCTGCGGAGCTGCGTTTCTTGAGGGGACACCAACGTATAGGACAACTTTTGAACATTTGTCCACACCGAGCTTCGAACCAATGGTATGATGTCTCCATTCTGGAAGAAAACGAGATTCTCTCTGAGCGAATAAGAGCAAGCTGAATT
>VCMS01000321.1:34118-96569 GCA_022539475.1 Gracilaria domingensis
GTTGATGACGGTGGAGCCAGGGTTTGGAGGACAGGCGTTTATGGAGGGTGTTCTTGATAAGGTGCGACATGCAAGGGAGTTGTACCCAAGAATAGGGATACAGGTGGATGGAGGTATTGGACTGAGTACTGTGAAAGCAGTAGTGAAGGCCGGTGCAAACATTTCAGTTGCAGGATCTGCCATCTTTGGCTCGAGTAACCCAGCTCATGTCATAGCTGGTTTTCGAAAGGTTGGTTAGAGATAGTAGCATAAATTTATTGTTTATTACATTGTTACCTTTACGTGTTATCACGACTATATTCTCCGTCTCCATTGGAGATGTATTTCTCTTGTATGACAACCGGGAAAGGATGTGAGAGAACATAAATATATCCCCAGTGGACGCTGAGAGGGAGGATGAACTACTCTACGTGCTACCATTGTTACCCATCCGGTGTCGAGTGGTGACATATTCTTTTTTTGTCACAACCCACAAAGGATGTGACGGAAGAAGAACATGCCCCCAGTCGAGACAGAGGGTGAGCAACTCTAAGTACAATCACTAGTCCCTAGCTTGCCTCCACTGGCAATATCTTCCTGTTTTGCTATAACCATCGAGTGGGGTTATGGTGGAGGAGAAAAATATCGCCGGTCGAGGCGAGGTGGGTGGGGACTATGTGAAGAGGGGACAGAGAGATGGCGCTTAAATAGTGGAAGGTGCGGAGGTGTACAGTGGATGTTTTGGCGGGAAATGGGATGAGGGAAACAGGGACAATCATGGTGCTGGATATAGCCCGTGTGGTTGGACAGTGGGGGTGGACAGCACAGTTTAGCTCGATTGCACTGTATCGCAGCGGAAACTTCGATCCAACTACTACTTCTTCTTCTGAATATGTCGAACGGATACGTGAAGGATGAGGAGCTGTGGGTGCTGTTGGAGGGGAAGGAGGTACCGCAGACGCCGTCACCAAAGCGGGAAGAGGACGTGATTACGGCGGCTGGTCGGATGTCGCAGAAGAAGGAAGTGGCTGAGGAAGGAAAGAAGTGTGAGGCGAGGAGAGGGGATGGTGATGAGGTGGAGAAGGGGGTAGAATTGGAGGTGGAGGGGGTCGCAATGGAGAGAAGGGGTGCGGTGCATCTGAGTCAGTTAGAGGTTGGAGACCAGATAGAGAGTGGGGGCGGAGAGGGTGACAGGGAGATGCGGTTTGTGGGGGAGATGAAGGCGAGGGTGGGGATGTTGGGGTTGGTGATGAAGGAGCAACTGGACGATGGAATTGTGGAGATTGTAACGGAAATGGGCGGTGTGGTGCTGAGTGGGGGTGGTAGTGGTGTTTCGGTTGAGGCGATTTCGAGCTTGCGGAATTCGTTGTCGGTATTGGGAGTGGAGATGAGAAATCATGTGTATGGGATAGTGGAGTGTGCGGGAAGGGAGGTTGGAGAGTTGCGGGAGGAGAATAGGGTTCTGAACGAGAGGTTGGACGTGCTGGAGAAGGAGGTGAAGGAGCTGTGCAAGAGGCAAAGATTGGTGGAAGAGGAGACGGTGAAAGGAGGTGTGGAGGGAAAGACGGAGAAGGGAAGTGTGGGAAGGGTGGCGGTGCAGAAGGGGTCTCCTGTGACACCGAAGACAAAGGGTGGTGGGGTTGGGGATGGGAAGAGCCGTCTGAAGAAGAGGCGTAAGGAGATGAAGAAGGTGGTGGAGGAGGTGCCGCGGGAGGGAGTGGGAGCTCCGGTGGTGACTGGGTTTAGGAGTGCGGCGGAGGTAGCGCGGACTGCGAAGGGGATTCTGAGGGGACAGGAGGAGAGAAGGATGGGAGGGATTTGAAGCCGTTTTGGGGCGAGGCGGGTATACGAGAAGGGGGAGAGTTGTGCACCTGACTTCTACAAAATGAACGCGTGATGGGCGAGAAATGCGTAAATAGCGGGGGTGGTGTGGACTGGGAAGAAGTGATGGGATGATTGAGGTGGGATGAGTTGCGATTGGCATTGCAACATGGGAGAAAATGGAAACGCAAACTAGCACGAGTGCAGTTTTGAGAGAGGGTCGCGGAAAAGAGTGAATGGGGTGGTGCGGCGAAGTAGAACCTCTACAAAAACTAGGGGACCCAAGCACTAAACTGCGCGAAATGGAATTTAATATTCCAAAATTTCTTAATTTTTTGAGTGCCAGCCTCTGCTACCCCCTCGCGCGCCCCAAATAGCCCCAAAACTAGCTTAGTTTCCAAAGCGAACAGACTATATTCCACTTTGCAGAACACAGACGCAGATACGATGATTTGCTCGACCGTCTCCAGACGGGTAGCCAGGCGGTCCAGGCGTGCGGCAGCCTGTTCGTGCAGACCAGCCGACACCTGTCGGTGTTCCATAATCTGGTTGACATCAGACCGTAAAACACGGACGTCGCTCGAAACATCCCGGACACCGGCTTCATCGAGCCGTTGCCGGAGTTTCGTAATATCCCGGATGAGGCCCACTTGGGAGTTCTGCAGGATGCGAACCTGAGCCTCTAATTCACGGAGGGTATACTCGTCGGACCGCGACGACATAACGTCAACCGCTGCGGCGGCATCAGCCGCAGGTGCGGTTTCAGTTGGCCCACGAGTGGGTGGGGTCCCGTTATCAGAACGGCGGCCCCGGGAAGCCGGTTTCGGGTCGCCATTGCCTGGGACCTCCAGTGCGTCCTTCGGCAACGGAGGCAAACTTGCCGGCAAGCCGTACGAACCGGGCACAGAAGCGGCACGTGGCGCGCCACTCCTGCGACGGGACGACATCGTTCACCGACACAGTCGGCCAATGGGCAACCAAAACAACTTCCGAAAACGGACAATGAGAGAACCGTAAGAACGGATATTCCCAACTATCTGGGCTCCAAACAAATGAACCAACTCCAACGAACGTTGGCCAATTAAGCCGATTCTAGGTCGGGAGACCAGTTTGTGGTGCAAAACCCTCGACGGGAAAACAACAAGCCGCGTCGCGGACGAGCACCTCAGGGTGTTCAGGCCCTGCTCCCTGTGAAGGGCAGTCGAGCGGCAGAACCCTCCGATAGGGCCAACACGAGCCGGGTGTAAATCCGGGTGGCCCCGATCTGGGCGTGCAGTCGGAGGTAGAAGGGGCAGAATCGGCGTAGGTATCCGGATGGTTCCGGCGAGCCACAGCGAGTGGGGGTATCCAGCCCAACGGTATGGGACGACAAAAGATTAACAAACGAGCCGCACTGCGGGGCACTGACTCGCGATAAGCGGGAAAACTCTCGAGACAAATGGGACAAACCTACAATGTAGGGCAGAGTAGTGAAAGCCGTAAGACGGAAATGAAAACAATAAAATGGATAAGAAAAGTGCCGTGACGACGGATTAGTACTCCTCAGGGACGGAGGTTGGTTGATCAGCCCGGAATTGCGGCGGTATTCCCCCAGGATGGGGCTGGTGACCGTGCGCAAGCGGCAAGAAGATCAGAGCCAAAGGCCTCGTTGAGGTTTACTGAGTGAAGCTGGCGCGCAGTCGGCACACCTAAGTACTGTGGAGGCCGAGGCGTGCCAGTGTAAATTCCTAAAATATTAGGCAAAATAAATTACTAATTCTAAGAAATGTGCCAGCAGGCCGGGGTCCAGCAATGGACACCCGGTGCATAATATGCACTGTAAAATGCGCATAATATTGGCGCAATTTGCACTACATTATGGGCATGAAACATGATCCATTTTTTGTTTTCCTGGGAGCGTTTGCTGCTTTGACTGTCATGACCTTCATTGCATGCTTCTTGGGGCAGTTGATGCAGTACTTATCATCCACCGTTACACATTATTCTTCCATCGCATTGTTTGCTTTCTTCGGATTGCAAATGATCCTACAAGCCAGAAATTTGAGTGATACTCCCGGCACGGGCGGAGGCGAACGCGCGGACGCTGAAGAATTGGTTGCACAGACGACGGTAGCCAAGTTGCAAAGTCCATTGTCTGTTCTGGCCAAGGCAAGCTCGCTCATATTTGTGGCGGAGTGGTGTGATCGAATGATTACTACAATGGCACTGGCAGTCGGCGGAAATGTCGTGGTGGCTATTGGCGGTGCTACATTAGCAAACGTGGTGTTCACGGGAATGGCGGTTTGTGCGGCTATGTTGGTGGCAAGTGCCATCTCCGAGAGAATGGCTGCACTTGTCGCGGGCATGTTGTTCGAGTTCTTTGCCGTGTTTACGTATTTGGATGGGCCAGAAGGCCAATATCAAAATGCGCTCTTTACCCGTTAGTACAATGACATCGTAAGGTGTGCTGCTATCCGATGGTAAGAACGGAGGCGGCAGGAAGGCGCCAAATGGTTACGGCAGCGAGTATTTGATTTGCTGCTGCTGTTAGAGTGGCTACGGGTTGTGGGCTGAGTAGGCTGACACTTTCGGGATTTATGACGACAATATGCATTCTCCGATGGCTTCCTATCTACTCTCTCGTGAGAAGGCGCTTCAAAAAGACAAAAAGAGTAACCAAAATCAGCAGATAGCGATAGAGAGGAAGAGTGAGCGTATGAGGCGAAAGCGAGGGGAGGAACGTTTTCGAAGCGGTTGTACCTCAACTGTTCGGCTAGTGGAACACACGAAATGGTGGAATTCGTATATGGTTTGGGGAGTATTTAAGAACTAGGAGAGACTAAGGAGGATTTGATTCTAACAGGACGCACATACGCGTTGTAGCATCGGACAGTCGGGAGAAGCCATTAAATTACGGAGTGGTGTTTATGGGAATGTGATCTTCCATCAGCTCGGGCCTCGAAGAGGAGAAGAATACCGGGTGAAGTTACGTGTGAGCTTGAAACAGAAGCCATTCGGGAGAAAGCTTTGGTTGTACGAAAGCGGGTTCAGAGGGTATGACCCGGCCCGGTTCCGGATGCAAAAGCTGGTGCTCGCCAAAACGAGGGACGAAATTGGGCTCGATCTGAGGTATGTGCATGCTGCATCAGCACTAGAGACTATAAGAGTGACGATCGCTACACATGCCTTTTCCGACAGCAAAGTACGAACCACAATGTACCAAGAACTGCCTGAGGGAGACTACATATCTTTCTAATTGTAGTGCAATAGAAAGAGTTAATGCTGGCGTTGGATTGTGATGCGGTGAATACCATTCGAGATAAAGGGATACGTAGGCAAGATTGAAGAGGTTTTATTTCTGAGTTTCAGGCTATACAACACGAGAACTTATGCTATGAGCTATTTAGATAAAGAAATATGTTTATTCGTTTTGTTCAAGTTAGACCTGATCTTATTCTTCGAGTTTTGCAGCGAGTGATCTTTCTCACATTGGTTCATGAACTTCGTTTTCTCTCCAGCGTTGTCGTTTCTAGAGCACAACATTTAGATTGTTAGTTTAGCATGGTAAAGAAGAACTTGAGACCACATTCATTGAAAACTTACTGTGAAACATGCAGACACCCGCCTTCCAAATGACACTTGGTTGACAAGATCTTGTTCTGACATTTGCACCTGTGATTAGTAAGGAACCCAGGTGTGTTCAAGGGACTGTTGGCTGGAACGAGCGGGTTCGTGATAGATAAAAGTCTTGTTCTGGATTCAATATGATTTGACTGGTGCTGTTGCTCGTCTGAGGTAGTTATATTTTGCATGGTGAGGATGCAATATTGCGAAAACGATCAAGAGCTTGGAGAAGATGGATGAAGACAAAAGGATGTGAAAGATGGGAATGAGTTTCACGATTGTATAGCGTGCTAGAGCTGAAGCTAGTTCAAAACTACACAGTTCAAACTTTCATCTACAGTGTATGTGTGTTTCAAGTTGTGTCAAGCAAACAGTTTGCAACAGTGTTGTTTAACTTTCATAACGTTGTCTTGCTATTGGTGAAGCAAGTGACGTAACGAAAGGTAGAGTTACTCTGTATATGCATGACTT
Source organism: Gracilaria domingensis (assembly GCA_022539475.1). NCBI lineage: Eukaryota > Rhodophyta > Florideophyceae > Gracilariales > Gracilariaceae > Gracilaria > Gracilaria domingensis. The sequence goes on from VCMS01000321.1 coordinate 39,993, forward strand.
CGGAAAGACTGTGACAAGTTTTTAATCTTTTCTCAAATAGAAGAACATTGTGACAGACGAATGTAACAGACAAAGTTTTTGTCTTCAAGGGTGTCACGAGGGGGGTTGATGAGAAACTTTTTTCAAGTTGTGCAACACTGCTGCACACTGTGCAGCAGGATCTTTGGACCGGACTCTGAAAGTATGGCACTCTTACAGTATCCCGTCGGGCCGTACGTCTGGGTTGCCTCTGAGGACCGCAGACCGTCATGAGTTCCCTGGGGGCATGGTAATGCACCGTGCTACAACACATTTCTTCGGTCAAAAGCGAAAATTGAGAACACTAATTAATAATTAGGGAAGTCTTCAGATTTACAATTACAATTATAATCTGGAGTCACGGAGCAACAACCCTATCCTCATCATCCCCGCGCTGACATGCAATGATTTCCAATTCTGCAACCTTTGATAGCACGAAGGTAGCCCTCTACCAGGGGTAAGACATAAATGGTATACCAACCCAAAGATATCCCATGGGTGAAGTGTCAGTTCCGACACCCTGCTTGCGCATCGAACGGTGATTCCATTCGCACACAACTTGTGCATTTCTCACAGCTTTGACCAGTCGCAACATCTCTGCTCTTGCAGCTAGCTAACTTCGGAACGTCGAGCCCGTCTTTCAGTTCCTCTCTCTCTGTTACTTATACTCACCGTGTCAGAATGGAGTCCAGAAGAACCGGCCGCAGAGAGAACTCCTCGTGGTTCAGTGGAAACCATCACGCGTCTGGTTCCGTGTATGATGAAGAAGCGGAAGACCCGTTCGCCGACGATATCGCGCCAGCCTACACCCAAGGGTGGCGCGGCGAACGTCGACCACAGCAAGGATCGAATGCATTTTCATGGCCGAATCCTCCTGAGACGGCCCCTCAAGATGTGTTTGATTCTCTTCGCTTTGAGGACCCTTTTGTTGAGGCACGCGCGCGAAACCGCGCACAAGTCGCATCGAGCAACCCGTGGCAAACAGCAAGCGCTCCTGTTTCTGCCGCCCCCAACTCTTTTGCCTCCCATCTGTTCCAAAGCATAAATTCTGGAGCGGCGAATACCTTTCCTGCTGCCGCGCCACAAGATGTGTTCCAAACGAACGCTACGGATTTCGCACCGCAGGAAGCGACTGATTTCGCCAGTACCCCTGTGGGTGCGGGTTTTTCATCCCCCAATATGAGCGATTCTTCTAAACCTCCGAAATACCCCTTCAGGAATCACCGTGGTCAACCTGCATCTTCGTCCGAAACGCCACAGATAAACCACGGATTGGCACCCCGTAAGCAGTTTACCCCACTTGGAAATGCAGCGGAAACCGACGAGGTTGAAGAATGGTCAGCCCAAAGAGAAGAGCATGCTACCCGTCGATCTGGGAGAGGAATTGATGCTGACAGGAAGAACAAGGCCCCCGAATTTCATGGTGATCTTGTGTCATTGTTCATCAGATCGGTCCCAGTCGCTTTGTTTTCGACACGCGCGGTGACTGAGCATTTCGAGCGGCTTCCAGTAACTGTGACTAACGTGAGTTTAAGGGGCTCTAAACAGATGGACTCCAATCGAACTGCTGTTGTTACCTTCGAATCCGAACGACAAGCATCTGTCGCGCACAAAAGAGGTCGCAGATACAATGGAACACAACTGGATATACAGTTCTATGAGCCCTACGGAGCAAAAAAGCCCAAACAGAGCCACGAGCTGAAACCGTCAAAGGAGCCAACTGCGAGGGTGCTTTGTTCATATGTTCCCAGGAGAATTCGGACAGGCTGGCAAATGAAGCGTTTGCTTGAGAAGTATTCAGATAGCATTTCTCTCGTGGAACTAGCCGAACACCGTGTTCCGGGCGGAACGCAAATGATTGCAATCGTTACTTTTTGGAGTGAAGGAGCGGCGGAAGCAATGGTGAGGAGACAACCTCGGTACGGCAACAAGATACTTCCGCTTTCTTACTTGGAGGAAGAGAAGCATGAATTTGGTAGTACGGCGAGAAAGATCGAGCCAGAAGAGAGTCCAGTGCGCAAAGCCTTCCCGAAGGAAGCGAAGCAAATGACTGAACAGGAACGACTGCGGGAAATGGAACAACTTCGAAGGGAGATTGCGATAATTGAAGAAAAGAAACGACAACAAGAATTTCGCGAAGAGCAAAAGCGTTTGCAGAAACAGAAGCATACGAGTAGCTCTCGAGAACCGCACGAAAGACTGCAATCTAATACAGATCAAAGAAAAGTGGATGCAAGGCTTTCAAAGTATGGCTCACAAAAAGCATTCACCGAACTGCCGAAAGCCAATGAATCTAAGGGTGAGCATTGGCGAAAGGTTGGGCAAAAGATGGATATACAAGATGCGAAACAATTTGTAGGAGTGTGTCTTGACATGTGCCCGTTATCAGAGTTCGAATCTCGAGTTGAGCAACGAGACATCTCTCCTTTTGAGCTGATAAGCGGTCCCGGATCTGAACCTGATTCTAGGAAAGCAGTCAAGAAGTACCGACGCTCAGCCGCCATAAGTGAAGAACAGAAACCAGAAGAAGTGCGGCCGCCCGATGTTTTAGCAAGGACCATGGATCACTTGAAGAAGGTATGCGACTCTAAACAAGCAGAGTTCTATGAGATACACAACTTTGTGAGAGACAGAACAAGATCCATTCGACAAGATTTCACGTTACAAGGGGTTCGAGACGATTGCTGCATCAAAATCCATGAAGAAAGCGTTCGCTTTCATATCATGTCAGAGCACCGATTGTTTGGAACAAATCCCGCAAGGTTCTCGTCAAAGCAGAATCTGGAGCAGCTTGATAAGTGTTTGATTTCACTTCGGGAGATGTATGACTTGCGCAGAGAGCAGAACTTGCAAACATCCCCAAATGAACCAGAAATGCAAGCATACTATATCTTGACGCAAATGTCCGACCCACAGACTTGTGTTCAACTCTGGACGGGCTTCGCGAAAGATGTCCGTCGTAGCCGCCCTGTAAGATTTGCCCTGGAAGTCGTCAAAGCTGCCGGGGGACAGTTTGCTAATCCCGTCAAATTCTTCTCTTGCGTTCAGCGGGCCCCATATCTAACCGCATGTCTCATGCACTCCAGATTCACTCCAATGAGGGTACAAGCTCTTCGGTTGCTGAATTCTACGTATGGTAGCACTAGTAGTCGGGATGAGATTGCAATTGATACTTTAGCCAAGCAGTTATGCTTTGAGGATGAACAAGAAGCTCGGCAGTTTTGCGAATTATTGGGCTTCGAAGTTCTTTCTTCGATACGAGAGGAAGCATCTCAGGAAGTAATTGCACCGCCATGCAGAGATTTTGACACTACCCGAGCCTCCCTGTTCAAATCGAAAAGGTCAGATAAGGTTATCGAGCCTAAAGCATGCCAACTTTCCCCGTCTGAGATTATCGACGGAGCAGCACACCATGCATTCATGGACGAGTCCCAGGATGCTGGTAACGCAAGTCGCGTGAGCGAAAAGATTACTCACTCAGAGGACTCGAAGATTCAGGAAGAGGTGTCTAATCGACGAGATCATGTACTTGGAGTCAATACACCGACAAAAGAGGATATTTTCATGCGTGTATCAAACGCTGGAACGAAGGCATCTGAGATCAACACCCAGGCTTCAGCTGAGCAACATCAGCTATTTGAAACCCAAGTTCCGGGTAAAGGAGAAGGGGGCTCATCCCTTCGTCTCTTCGCTATTCGAATCGACCCCGGAAAGCAGTCGGAACTTGTCCCTGAACGTCCACAGGGGCGTAGTTCAGGTGAGCCGACATTGCCTAGTAACCGTTTAACGAAGCCTACTCTCCCAGCTAATCTAGTTGAGTCCGGTAATCTTTCGCCTGCAGTTCATCCCAATGACAAGCAAAGCACGACCGGATCAAAAACCGAGATCTTCAAGGAACCGTTCTCCGTGTCACCAAAACCTGTTCAGGCTGCCACCAGTATTGATATAGCGCCGTCGGCGCAGGTTCCCAGAAGAAACGGGAATGAGAGCGCCTGGGGTGTTTTAAGGAATTTGACCGCTAACGCCAACGTGTTCACTTTGGGGAACGACCAAGGGATCGGCAAGCTTTCGAGCGTCACAGAACGCCGACTGTCAGGTTCTGAACCGCAAACTGTTGGCATCAATAACAACGAAGTACCCCAACGTAGGGGAAAGGATATTTCTGTGAATAGAGCAGTCGAGATTGCACTAGAGGCAGATGGTCACGAAAGAATTCGAGAAAGGGCTTCAAGACTTGTAGAAGAAAGACAACGGATAGTTGCAATAGCAAAGAAGGCACGAAAGATTCGTTACAAGGAACGGTGTGACAAAGTCCTTCTTGATTTTGGGAGGTACACGAAGTACGTTGAAGAAAGCCTGGAGGAGGCCTTTGCTGTCCTTCGATCCTTGAGCACGGGAGGAATGAAGCGCTCCGATACTTTGAACGCTGCTCATGCTGGTTTTGAACACCTTGATCGTGCGCTGGCCAGAATCACAAGAGCAGAGGAGTTCTTGGAGGAGGCGAAGAGGTGGGCGTGGGAAGGACAGGAATTCCCAGAGCAGCCATTTACGATCCTCCGGAGTTTCCGAGAAAAGGGGCGTAGTGCATGGGAGGAGATGAGTGAGTGCCGTAAGACGGCATTGTTAGAAAGCCCTGAACCACCCGAAGTTGAAGAACATGGAAAGAAGTTTTTTTGGGCGAACAAGAAGTATGGTGCAGATCCCAAATCGCCGTTGGAGATGTCCATGAAGACTGTAACCGATAGAATCCCCATACTCTCCCTTCCAAGAGACGATTCCATTCCTTCCCCTGGTATGGAAGTAGCAAATGTGTTTCGGACGCTGAGAAAGCTAGATGTTTTGCACTGGCAAGCCGTAATCGTCAGTGAGAAACAAGGACAATATGGCGCGAATGGTATTACGACCACATGGCTTCGTAGCCGGCTGGGGAAGAGTATTACTGAAAATGGGATGGTTATCGACGCAAAGAACAAAGAAGTCGTGAAATATCCTTGTCTGTCCGTTCTGCGTGTGGATAATGACGATGACTTACCGGTCACCGCTTCCACAATCATTTGGTCAGTGGACGGGTCGAGGGGGGAATCGGGGCTCCATGAAGAGCAAAAACTTATTGAGCGGCGTCTGAGCGCTTTGCAATCACATTCGCAGACAGTTCCGAGGGCACCGCCCTTCTTGATTTTGGTTTGTTTCAATGCCATGGGTCCGATGTCACGCGATCTGAAAGAAGAACTCGAAGAAGGAGGTGATTCAGAGTGGGCCCAGTCTCTTTTGACCAAGCACCTCGTGTGCGGTACGCGATCTGTTGTGTTATCGAAGGATGCAGTCTTGCAACGGAGGCAAGACTTCCAGTTATTAGAATACCTTCAAGAAAGCGTAGTAACTTATCAGAGTCGTGTTGCAGCTCATGGTTTGGATTTACAGCTTCAGCGTGTGAGCGACATACTTGTTGAAGTGGGCAATAATGCTTGGATGGAGTTTTTGGACCAACAGCTTATAGGGGGCCATCGCTCCACCAGCAACGAACTCTGTGATGTGATAAGGCTCGTGAACGAGAACTGGCATAGAGTGGCGAAAAGCGTGTCGAACAATGCGAGAAGGTGGCCGACAGAATTCTCACACCATAGAGTCCATTTCGTTCGAGTTGGCGCCGAGCTAATTCGGAGAATGCGGCTTCCTATACCGTCCGAGAACGATGAGCACAGTTGTGCAAGATATCTGCGTCTACTTTGCACCTCTGCCGGTATAGCCTTTCCCAAGATCCAACATCACGGATTTCAAGGATTCGTGGAATTTTGCCGGACGCTAGGCGTTATTATGCCCCGCATTGTAGCTTCGCTACTTCAGAATTTGAAGGATGTGGTAGTGCCACTGCTGAGATCGGTCCGCGAGGAGGGGCAGGAGAAGGGGCAAGCGTCAAGAGTTCGCCGCCTTAATGTTTTGTTCACCTCAGTCTTCGGTGGGGGCGGTAATTGCTATAGTAGTGATGGAGGGAATCGGAGCAGAAAAGATTCTAGTCTTGGAAAGAGACACCGTGATGGGGGTAATGGAGAAAACGTCTTTTATCAAGAGGGTCTTGGTTCTCCAATGCAAAAGAGAAGACTATCTTTAAACGAAGAGTACAGGGGCAGTGGTGAAACGCCGAACAGACGTTTCAGTCTTCCATGGAAGACATTTGGAAATCGACGGTGGTCAGAGAGGTATGAGTTCATCGTAGCAGAGGCAGAGGCTTTTGGGGAGGAAATTAATGCGACTATCGATCTTGTTTGTAAGCGTCGCAAAGTGGCACCAACAGAGCCAGAGCGACATTTAGTAGTTTCAGATTAACGTGGTATGTAGAGCAGGGAGCTAACTAACAATGGTACAGTATCAGATAGCGGCAAAATCGAGTTCATATCGTAACAAAAATCGCTGTGCCTTTCGCACCTCATCATCCATGATTGTAATCAGTAGCATCCGTAAGTTAAAGCTTCGAAGCCCCACCCTCCCTCACCGCTGCCCTTCCTTCCCCCGCCCATTTGAAATCTGAATGCCATCAGCACCAGTAGCAAGTTCCGAAAAAGGACCTTTTGCTTTATTCGCTACGCTGTCCTTGATCCATGATGAGTGATCCACACCCGTGCCGTTCTTTCGGAGACAGGGAGACAAACAAAGTAAGTGAGCTTGTTCAGAATCTAAGAGAGCGGTTTCCGAACCCTGATCTGAAGGAAGGATCATGGAGGGCTTCAGTTGCGATGGTTTTCCGTCCATCAAGATCAGATTCAATACATGTACCCCTTGACCTTCTGTTTATTCAACGTGCTCCCAGAGAAGGAGACCCGTGGTCCGCACACATTGCCTTCCCCGGGGGAAGACGCGATCCAGAAGATAAGGATGACCTTTCAACAGCCCTCCGTGAAACGAAAGAAGAGATCGGTGCGGACCTAAACACATCGGCTTACGAGTTCATATCTCGAATTCAGGATCGGCCAATCATTCGGGGTGGGCAGAAACGAGGGGTGTTGTCTGCGTTTGTGTTTCTTCAGAAAGAGCCCTGTACGCCAAGTATGGTCTTGGACCATGCTGAAATTGCATCAGCTTTCTGGGTTCCGCTGTCTCACTTACATCGATGGTCCCCAAACATCGCAAACCATTCAATGCCTCTACCGGATATAAGGACAATCTCTCTCTCACAGGTAGCGGGTTCAATTATGCAGAGGTTTGGATTTACGTTGTACAAAGTTCGGGCCTTGAATGTGCTCCCTCATGCCGTAGACGTGGTAAAGGTTCCAGACGTACATGCTCCACATGTCGTCTTGTGGGGCATGTCTTTGGATTGCTTGGGTGATGTTTTGGATTCCTTTGGGATACCAAGAGTTGATCGTCCACATATTGATCCACCCTTTCGTTTCATGGCCGCTGTTGCATCCGGGGCTTGGGATATCATTTTTCATATCAAATCAGTCTGTCGCAGACTTCGAAACGAAACTGCAGTGATGTACGTTCAGCACGGCGGGCATCAATGACGGTCCAGACACTGAAGCTGGGCGTGAGCGCCAATAGGAAGGGAAAGTCTTCAGCGTCAAAGAGGTTCACCAAGACAAGGATTATGGGAGTAGCTCATCCCTCAGCGAGTGAAGTCATAGGGAACCTTGAACTTATCACTCTTAATGCGCTCAGGCATGTCTTGCTTGGGGAGAAACGCGACCAAGGTAACGAACACGAAGAAATTTCGCCACTCGTACGGCAGAAGCCAATGATTGCGTTGAGAATTTCGTATCTCGCCTTTCTCGCGCATTCTAGCATCCGTTGCGGGAAAGTAATCACCAAGAGAGATGTATTCTACATGTGTCGCTCCTTGTTTCCTACTCCGGAATCGGTTGATCGATGTTTATCTCATCTCAGTTCTGCTCTAGATATTCACAGGAATCAGCTCAATATTGTCGCCGTACCCAAGGGTCTAGTCGTCGGAAGAGTTACATTCGTTGATGAATTTGAGAATGCAATCGACGTTGGCATGTTTGGTAACACCGGCTGCTTGATTCCATCGAGACCAGAGCGCTTAAAGAATATTGTTTCTGATGCTCATGCCATCATTGTGTAAGTTTATCTCTGCTGCCGTGAACAGTTCCCAGAGCAGAAATTCCGCAATTTCTTCTCTCCAAGTGCTTCTCTCCTCTCCTGGCGGTTGACGTGCGTGGATTCATGCAGGGACAACAGATTCTAATAAGGCACACGGTTCAAGCTAAAATACTAACAAGTCGAGTACATTAACACAGAGTAGAGAAGGAGGCTTCGTTTCACTCTTTGATCGATGAATCCTGTGATCAAGGACCTCTGTCTCGGTTTTTGGTTGTTACGGGTAAAGGTATGTCGCAAACCATGAGGTGTAAAATGAAGCATTTTGGTATCCTCTACCACACTCATAAGCACGAAGTGTATCTAACTCATCAATTCGTTTCGCGAAGGTTATCCAGATATCGGAACTCGACTGTTCTTGCGCACTGTGGCTGAGGCACACGAAGGGTATCGTGGACCAATGCCAATATATATTGTAACGGACGCAGACCCACATGGACTCAACATTGCGAACTGCTACATAGACAGTCTTCGGGGTTGTGCGATCCAGTGGCTCGGAGTCAGGCATTCTGACCAAGGTAAGATGTTTATGCTGCAAGATGTGCATATTCTGCATTTGAACGATAGTGAAAACGTTTTACTTGATGGAATGCTTTCGCGGTGGGACCGGGATACAGATACAGCAAAAGTTATCAAACAATGCCTTATACAGGAAGCCAAGAACATGAAAGCCTCCCAAACGAAGTTTGAAATGGAAGCCGTCGTTGCCAACAGGGGTATTCTGTTTGAGAGGTCAGGCCTTCTTGACTATGTTCTGTGTAGGGTTTTATCTTCAGAGTCATCAAGTAAATGAAATCGAGCTGATGAGCAGTTCTGGAATGTCTGTCCGTCTGTCTCTCTGGAAAGCTTGAGGTGGCAACAGAGCCGCAAATCAGTATGGCTCGCCAGAAAAATCCTCAGTTTACGGCATATAGATTCTGCATTACATGATGTGGCATCACATCTCTTCGAAGTACGTTGCTGTTTTTATCCGTGATACACATATGATCGGAGAATGCGATGAAGCCCCAAAGATCAAATGGAGATATGAAGGCCTCATACAGGGCCTGTATGAAGCATTCTCCATGGTCAAAAGTTTTATTTCAGAAAGGATATAAAGCAGGTTGAAGCGAATGAAGGGGAAAAGGGGTTCTTGATACACCAGATGTGAGTGCATCTGGCGCTCTCTGAAACAGGATCACGCAAAGCACGTCAAGGCCTACAAACATACACCGCGGGAAGATTTCTCTCGCTGTACTTCGCTACGTGCTTTCATACATGAGATCGGAAGCAACTCTCTCTTTCTGCTATGTGACGTTTACGGTGAGCGACTACGAAAGTGTGACCATGATACAATGACACTCTGAAGGAGTGGTGAGGGCAGCTGGGTGTCATCTGCGCATGAGGTTGGAGCTCCGACGCGATGACTCACATAGTCAAGCCTTCACCCCCTCGTCCATAAGAATATCATCCGAATATCATATCATCCAAATCTCGAGAGTACAAGAGTAGGAAAACAAGAGAACAGCTACGACAGCAGTCCATCTAATACGTTGAAAGGCTACGGACTGGTTCTTGCACCTGGTTTCGCCTATGATATGAGGATCGGGTGGAAAGAAGTTCTTTCAAAGAACGTCGCTCACGGTTTCTTGAGTGGCAATTGTGGTACATGCAGAGCGCCTTGTCGTGGTGTGCCCCTCTGCCGACGGTCTCAAGAGGATGAATGAAGTGAGTAGTGGGAGGAAGAAGGCGATAAGCGTCGGTAGCAAAACGCCCGCGGTTCGGAAACACCTAAGATATCTAATATTTCTCATCGTAGTCCAGTAAGTGTAATACGGCCACTTCGTTGTGATCAGTGGCTGCGATGTAGAGGTATAATAGGTCGTTGGGTCTTGAGCAAACCCAGCGCAGAAGCGTAATTGGCTTCAGCGTTTCCATAAACAGAGAAAGCGTCTCCCAAAGGTTAGCCTTCTACCCTCGTTCGCCTTTTTGTCGCACCTCTTCTTTGCTGACTGTAAGCTGCTGGACCAGCAACTGCGATTTCTCTCCACAGGTTTTTGACATGAGTGGCTCAGGAATAGGACAGGTCAAGGGTCACATGGTTGAGCAGTTCATGAGCATTTATAGCAAACCAAAGCTCGGCTGAATCGTTTTCGTACAACAAATAGACTCTCTATTGATCAGCAGTAGCTGCCACAGGTTCTAAGTGATACTGCATCTTCCTCCATCGGTTGATGAAGGCATACAAGCTCGTCTTGACTTCCCGAGGCAAACCACATTCCCTTGACAATGAGTCTCGCTTTCTTCTTCTTTGCTTTGATGAAATTATTGTGTAAGACAACATAATCACCGCTGTCGCACATGCGTCGAAGCTGTTTTCTGGAGTACTGAAATACGTTCACGCCTGAATAAAGCTGGGCGCCAGATGGAAACTTTGAAGCGGGAAGGATACGAATGTCGGCACCCCGGCTCTGGCATCGATACGGAACTTCACCGAACGATTCTCCAATCTTGCTCCCTCCGAATTCAGGATCACAGAAGATCTTGTTAACGACGTCTTGGTCATGATGGCCGATATGTATGTTCATCATGAGGGCTTGGAAAAGGGCTATCGTGCGGTCATTGGATCGCACCAAGTAGAAGCCGGAATTAAGAGTGCGGTAGTTGGCCTCTGGTTGGATGAGCACATCGGCATGGCGATAATACGGGTAGCGCGAAAGAACATGCTGTAGGTAGTGGGCAGGGTCGGAGCACCAAAAAATATCGGCGTCTGATAACAAGACGTCAAGTCCAGAAAGCAAGGCGGACAGCACAGCCTTGAGCTTGTTCTTGGTGATTTGGTTGAACGACCGCGGACCGCTGCGACTGAACTGTCCCGGGCTAACCTCGTCGCCCATGTGGTTCGAAAGCAGGACCGACGACCAGCCCAGGCGGCGCGAAAGATTGTGCGTGCGCACGTCCAGCGAGTACACAACCGGCGCGTAGCTGAGGTTGAGCGTGTCGAGGTTGCACTTGAAGTTCTCCAGAAAGTCACGGTACATCCAGTTGGAGGTGGTCACGACCACGAGCGACGTGGGCGCCAGCGTGGGGCGCGCCGTCCATCGCGGCGAGAGCAGCCGCGTGGCGAGCGCAGCGGTGAACGAGACAAGGACGAGCGGCCACGCGAGCGACGACGGCGCGCGGCGCGCGCGGCTCTTGCGCTTCGAGCGCGGTCGAGGCGTCATGTAGCAGCGGCGCGCACGCGAGCGCCGCCGCGCGCGCCGAGCGCCGAGCGCCGCGCGCGCAACGGCGCCATGCAGCGACACGGCGCGCGGCGCCGCCGGCATCCGCTGGCCGCCATCGGGCCGCGGCGGGCGCGCGGCGAAAAGAGCCGCCGGGCCGCGGGCAGCGGAACAGCGCGGGAGGAGCGACAGCGCGCGGCACGGTATAAATAGCGCGCGGCGCGGCTACCGGCGGCGGCCGCGGCTACCGGCGCCGCGCAGTGAGCAGCGACCGGTGACAACTCGTGACGACGCAGCGCGCGGTGCCAGCCGCGACCGGCGCGTGCATCTCGCGCGAGCGCGTCGTGCAGTTTGGCGGCGCGCCGCAAGTCGACAACAGCCCGTGCGTCGCGCCGATTCGCGGCCAAGTGCGCCGTCGCGTCCGTCGCCAGCCGTCGTGCCCAACCACGACCGCCGCGCCTCATCTGCTTCACATACCGCCCGACGTGCGCGCCGTCTGCTTCTTCGCCGCCGCCACCCCGGCTCCCTTCAAGATATGCCACACCGCGCCGCTTCGTCGCCCCCCTGCGCTGCCCGTGTCCGTTTCCCCGCGCTTTTCTCTTCGCCGCAGCTTCCCTTCCACGCCTCCCCATACCTTCGTTACACCTCGTCCCCCGCCTTCTCCCTGCCCCCCAGCCCAGCCCGCCTCCCCCCCCGCTCACCTCCATGACGTCCAGCGCGTACGCCACCAACGTTCTGGATCCCGCCCCGCAGGATGCCATCTCGCGCGTCACCTTCGCCCCAAACTCGTCGCATATTCTCGTGTCCTCCTGGGCCGGCACCATAGCGCTCTACGAGTCCAACAGCGGCACCATGCGCACAGAGAGCAACCTTGGCTCTGTCGTGCTCGACTCCACCTGGGTAGGCGACGCCATGGTCACTGCTGGCGCGCTCGACGGCACCGTGTTGCTCGCCATCGTGCGCGAGACTGGCATGGACTGTCGAACGCTGGGTTTCCATTCGGCCGGCGTTCGCGCCGTCACCAGCATTCCCGAACACGGCATTATCTCGTCGGGCGGCTGGGACTCACGTTTGTTGCTCTGGGATGCGCGCACCAATGAGCGTACTGCGTCCATTGATGCTGGCGGTAAGGTGTATGGTAGTGCGCGCTGCGGCCAGTACGGCATTGTATTCATCACCTCAAACCGCCAAGTACGTATCATTGACGTGCGCGACCACTCCCACTTCCTGTTTGACAACGTCCCCAACACCCTTTCGCATCAGCTCAGAGGCGTAAGCGCGTCTCTCGACGGCAAGCAGCTTGTTGTGGGCAGCACTGAGGGTCGTGTAGCCGTCGAGTATATTGATCAGCCTAACCGCTCATACTCGTTCAGGTGCCATCGAATGGAAGACGATGCTTACCCTGTCAATTGCATATCTCACAACAAAAAATATTCTTCGTTCACCACGGGCGGCGCTGACGGGTATGTATGTTTCTGGGATGGCGATGCTAAGAAGCGCATCACACAGTTCTCAAAGTACCCCACCAGCGTCGCTTCCCTCGACTTTGACTCGGATGCCAAGCGTATTGCTGTCGCCGTGTCGTATACTTTCGAACAGGGGGAGAAGGACCATCCTCCTGATGAGGTCATCATCAGAGCCGTCGGTGATTCCCATCTTGCTACCCGAGACACACCACTCAACGGCCAAGGGCATTGACTGATACCGAATGGCGCAAGTGATACTATTCTTGCAGAGCTACACTAACAGTCGTCAATCCAACCGCTTGCGAAATTAACCTACGAACATAAGAACTGGGCTCTCGCGTGAATCACGGCGCGCGTTATGACCGGCAGAACTCACGCCCATTCTTGAAGGTAGGCAGTCCGTGCCTGCTGAATTGAAGGCGACCGTTAGCTACTCACATCACCTTCGACTTATCTCGCATACTATGCGTGGATTGTGCGAATCCACAGAGCTTCAATAATGCCAATTACTTTCTTTAAGGAGTCAAACTACCGCCCGTTAAATTCGCTAAGAACCATCGTAACACGACCATAAATGCTTTCCACTCGTTCCCACTCAACTTCTTCTTTTATTGCTTTTCTGGATTGTTGCGTGGGGTGTCCTCCTCGGATCAGCTATCATGGAATGGAAAACCTGGAACACCCTAAAGTTTCTTATATGGAAGGCACACGCGCCCTCCCTTGCAGATACTCGTTCGTTTTCATTTTCACTACTGAGACTCGATGTATGCCGCAATGAGGAGACTTCTCTTGATTGCGACGTTCTTCTTAGCATTTTGCTCTTTTGCTGCTGCTGCTACCGAGACAATACATCCGTCGCTCAAGCTATTAATTGAAAACTCAACCGCGGGGCCTACTGAATGTTATCTAGCAGCGGAGTCTTGTGAGTTATGTGAACGAGAGTGCAAGACAACGGGCGCTCGCCACTTTTTTACAAACAACGAAGCCAAACGACACTATTCAGACTATGCCGCGAGTGTGGAAGAACTACATCGATGTACATTGTACACGAAGAAACTTCGCCGTGGGTTGCCAGAATGGTGTGTTAATGACGGTACCCGTTACTTTGCCACCAGCGAGTTTAAACCCACGAAGCATACATGCACGCATGAACCGAGGGCTTGCGCTAAATGGATGGGGAAAGAAGCTGACAAGAATTTGCAAAACGGTATTTGGAATGCCCGGAACAACCTCTACCTTCTTGCTAAGAAGATGCAAGAACTTGCTGTAGCTCAGGAGGATTTGGCGATCGAAACTAGACGAAACAATCGGTCCAAAGAGGAAGCAAACGAAATAGTTAAAGCTTGGAAGGAGCGATGGTTAGATATGGCAAATTTGCACCTTGACGACCCTGAGGAAAACACTACCAAGTTTGCAGACCCGGTTTTCGTGAACTATAGCTTTATGAAAGGTGAGGGGCAGAGAATCGAACAGGAGGTCTCGCAGAACAACTTGTACAACGCAAACAATAAAAACAAAGCCATCCGGAAGGAGACCATGGAGAAGATTCCTCTTTTTCTTGGTTCAATCACTCAACTCCAGAATCATATCAAGTCCAAGAAGAGGGAAACGGACAGGTACCTTCAGGAGATTAAAGAAATCGCAAACAGAACAATGCACCTACAACTGGAGGCCACAAACATAATTTACGAAACCACTCACTCAAGTGATCTAGATGGCGAAATTGCTCTCCTTGACCAAGAACTATTGGATTTGTACGTAGAGCTTAAAAAAGAAAGAGCCATACTTCATGATGCCAACCTCAACTCCACGTTCTCGAAACTTCGTCTCGTTGGGATGATGCGTAGATTGGTCAGGGAGATTTCGATTGGGCAATCCGAATGTCCGCCCTCTGAGCAGTTCGGCGTTCCTGCCTCCAATTAGCGTGGCTTTCTTTTCTTCCGCCGTTTCCGCTTCGCGTTTGTTTCTTCCGTTGAAGAATCTGGCTTTCTTTTCAACGACACTTTCGGGGCTTCTGCAGAATTCTTCTTAGAATCCTGTTTCCTTTTCGTAAATGAATCGCTTGGGAAGAGCTCTTCCTCAGTGACTATTTGGTCTTCATTAGAATCCAGACCTCGAGCATTTTCTTGCTCTTTTCGACGGCGGCGTCTCTTACGCTGGGGAAGGGATACCTTCTCATCGGTTAGGTCACCTCTTTCATCCTCTTCTGCATTGATTGCTTCCTGAAAGTCTTCCATGGGTGCAAACACGTTTGAGAATCCAGTTCGGTCCTCATTCTGTTTCGCTGAAATGTCATCAATCCCTCTTTCACTATCCTGATTCTCATGCACTTCCCTTGGGACGTCATTATCTTCATCCTTTCCAAAAGCTTGCTCGAATGCCATCAACTCATCTTCATTTTCATCATCCTCGTCGACAATCTCATTTTGCATACCATCACTGAAAAGCACCTTGTCACCCCCAAGGCGTCGCATTTCAGCATGTAGAGCCTTCTCAAATTCTTCCTCCTCGGAATCTATATCTGAGTCATGGACATCTTCCGGGATTCCAGCTCTCTCTGTAGAACGCCCTTCCCCATCCTCTTCAGTCATAGACACTACACGGTCAGGGTTGGTTTGGAAAAATCTGGCAAAGAACTTGTTATCCTCCAACACCTTCCCGGACTGGATGAAGTTCTGAAACTGCTGCGAGTTGGGTATGGGGTCATCTCGGTATCGCGAAGATCTCTTTCCGTGTAAGGATTTCGCAACACGATTCTTAGCTTTCTTGTAGCTGAACTTGTCGAGAAAAGCTATTTCTGCAAAGTCCTTCAGGGGATCTCCAGCATACTGAACTGCTTCAAGCTTTTCACACATGGACGACGCAAACATGGATACACTGGGATGAAAGTGGGCTGACAATCCAAGCATTTCCCAAAGGCAACTTTTCTCTGCACCTGCGAATTGAGGGTCGCGCTTTAACGGATTGTATGTCGACATCTCCTTGTTTCTAATGGCCCCGTTAGGCATCTTTGGCTGTTCATCCCCTTCGTGTTCATCCAAACCATAAGAGTAATGAACCTCGTTCTTCTTAGCTGTACCGCTTGATTCCAATTTCTTGCCTCCTTTATGGGATGTTTTGTGTTCAACATCCTCAAATACTTCGATTTCATCATCATTCTCACTCAATGACAAAAAAGAGCGGACAAGTCCTTTATGTCTGTGGGAAACAGACTCTGATATGACCATGATGCAAGCACCAGCAAATCCCGAAGAGCCATAAAAACTGGCTTGAAGGAGCCTTTTCATAAATGCTTTTATCCGCTTCGCGCTTGTATCAGATTTCATAGCTCTGTACAAAAGATTCAGGAAAGACGCTTGTTTCTCTTCACCTGACAAGGCCACATCATAGATACGAGAGTATAAGGCTCGGTAAAATCTATCATTCTCTGTGGAATTGGCATGCGAGATTTGAAGTAAGAATGCCAGCGCTTGTGTCGCTGATGCAATAGATTTCCCATGTGATACTCGAAACAGTGTGTCGTAATACGCGTTGTACGACGTCGGGTCCTCTTCCGGTCGAGTGTACGGGAATGCTCGATTCACCCCGACCAGAAGAGCACCGAGTAAGCGCGTACCGCCCGTGTCTTGAACTTTCTCCTTTGCCTTCACTTCCTTCTTAACAATGACACCCTTTCTCCGAACGCGTTTGATCTTTGTCTTCTCTCGTTTCTGAGTCCCAGAGGTCTCGTGACCTTCATTTTCAGAAACGATCCTGGTAAAGAGATCCATGTACAGACGTACAAACCTCCGAGACAGTTCCACATCATTGGTGGAGAATCGAATCTGATTGAGAAAGTTAACAGCATAGTATTGTGCCTTTCTGGAAACATTCTGTCGCAAGACAAGTCGTTCTACTTCTTTGATCACGACGATCTGCATCTGAGGGTGATGTTCGTAGATGAGCTTTAGGAGCTGTTGAGAAGCAAGAGAAGAAACTTTGCGCTCTGGATCCCCTAGCTTGTTGACGAGGATAGCCAGCAACAGGTTCTCATTTTCAGGTTTCTCTATGAGAAGTTCGGCCATATACTTGAGCGCCGTTTCTCTCATAAAAGTGAGCGGATCTCTCCCACATTCCTCGAGGACGTCGACAAACTGAGAGTATATAGCTTTTAGTTCGCTCTCGAAAAGAGCATAAATCAAATGCCGTTTGGTGAGGGCATTCTTCCCACAAGAGAAAGTCCGATTCTCGAAGGAAATCAACCGACGATTACCGGGAAGGAGATTATGAATAAACAAATCCTTAAGTGCTTCAAGCGCTATCTTTCGTTCTCTTCTGTTCTTCTTCTTGGCGAATTCCAACATGTTCCCTAGCTCATCAAGGCGATGGAGAGGGCTTTCTTGAACAACGAGTGTTTCGGCTGCAATTTTATCGCTTATCGTTTTCTCCTTGTTCAATGCGCTCTTAATCGCACCTGCAGACGAGTGGTTGACCTTTCTTTCATACACCTGACTCGCAGATGAAAGGGCTTTCGTGGCCACTTCCTTCCATAATGATATTTCCGCTCGCGGTCCCCCGTGCCCCTCCTTTGGCCACTCTGGCTCACAGTCGTACCAGTGCTCACCCTCTAAGTCTTCATTATCCAAAAGCTGTCCAGGTAAATGATGCAAAGCCAAAACTCGATCAGCCGGATCCAAGGCTGTTCTGCCCATGGTAAGTTGTTCAGGAACACACGCGTTCTTCTTACTTCTTTGGAAAATTCATGTAGTTGCTTTGAAGAGAATCTTCTGGCTAGCTTACGAAGATATCCAGTCGTGCGGGCACTTAGGACGTATGCCCAGCCACGATATGCTCACAGAATCAAATAGAATGGTCACCGTTATCTGTTACGTGATGGTGCAGCAGACGCCGCCGCGCATTGAAGGTGCGAACGAGTCACGTGATGCGCTTTAAAATTATTTAAAAAAGGACATGCACGGCGGCCTACTGTGGGATCAAACTTCGATCATCAAAGCTTAAACTTCGACTTGATCGCAACGATGTGCTGGGAAATACATTTCTTTGTCTAGTAGGTACGGCTAGCTCTCTCTATCTTCAAACCGCTCCTCTCCGTTAAGAAGACGACCGATTCATTTTCATGTACAAGGATATCTGTACACGCTGAGGAAGCGTTCTGGTCGTTATTCATCAAGACTTCCTGCGGAGTATTAACTCCTCAGCATAACAGGAACCCGAACTCTCTTTTGGAGCTCATGTTCTGTAAACCATTAACATCTGAAGTTCGCACTTTGTCGAAAACTCTTGTTCGACAAATTTTCAGCTCCTCCTAACTACCATGAAATCGATGGATCCAAGGGAGAATCCGAAGAGGAGTCCAACGAAGACTGCAAAATCGAAGGAAGCAGCACCGAAGCCTCCCCCGAAACCTAAGTACCCCCCTCGCAACGACATTCAACCTTCAACATTGCCTGGAGGGACCGAGGATGAGCGCCATAAATTTCTCAAACAATGTGTTGCTGCTCATTTACAATCTTTTGACTTTGCAATTGAGGAAGGACTTCATCTTATAACTGAGGAACTTGACCCTGTTGTATTTCGGGGTCCAAGCGACAGAAATGGAAAGTCTCAACGCGTTTCAATAAGGTTGCATGGCCTTACCATACAAAAACCACGTGTGAATTTGGAGGGTTCTGGTAAGAGTTCTAGTAGGCGTCATATACTTCCATCTGAATGTAGAAGAACAGGTGCAACATATCAAGGAGATTTATTTGCATGCTTTTCAATATCCTACGGAAAATATGACAAAGTGCAAATAGCTTCACAAAGAATTGCTCGCATTCCGATAATGGTAAGCTCTGTAGCATGTCATTTGCGAGGCAAATCACGGAAACAACTTATAGAACTGGGAGAAGAAGAATACGAAGCTGGGGGGTCCTTCATTGTGAATGGTGCGGAGAAGGTTATTCGCCTCGTTGTCGTGCCACGGTCAAACCATCCCATTTCTGCTGTCAGGGAGGCGAATGAGCGTCGTGGCGCAATGTTTACAAATCTATCATTAAGTTTCAGATCTATGCGAAGAGATTTAACAACATTCACTGTACATGCACATCTATTTCGAAGTGGTGCTGTTCGAATTCGGATCACGATTAGCAAGAATGAATACTTCATTCCTGCAGGTATTCTTCTAAGAGCTTTTCTACCATCAGAGACGACTGATAAGGAAATTTATGAACTCATCGTGGGCGGTGATGTAAAGAACACCGCCCTTTGCCATGCAGCAATTGCAACAATTAAGGAACTGAGCGAAAGAAGCGTGCATTTCCGAAAGAAAGAAGCGGAGCCCTGGTTAAGCCCTTCTGTTTCAAGGAATGCTGCCATTGCATATCTAGGGAAAAGCTTTAGAACCGTCATTGGCTATGATGATGAGGACACATCAAACTTTGAAGCAGGCGTTGCGCTTTTGCGCAAGTACATCTTTGTTCATCTTAGCGTTGGCCCTTATGAACCACCAAACGAATCTTTTGATAGGTCAAAAGCAGACCTTTTGGTGCTCCTAATCGGTAAGCTAGTAGGTACCGCGACTGGAGATATCGAGGCAGACAATCAAGACGCCCCTTCCCATCAGTCTGTAATGACACCAGGGCAATTATATCTAAGTCTTCTCAAAGAGAAATTGGAAGGGCTTCTGCGCAGAACGGCTGCCATTGTTCGTCGCGAGAGTGAGAGAAGGGAAGAGAAAAGTAAGGATAGTCCTGTAAGTGGGGAAGATCTCCATTCTCTTGTGAAGGAAAGTTTAAAAAAGGCAATTCATTCCGATATGGTCACGAAACATATGTTGTATCTCTTGTCCACTGGGACGCTTTTGCAAACAAGTGGACTCGATATGCCTCAAGTTCTCGGATATTCTGTGATTGCTGAGCGAATCAACTATTTGAGATTCATTGCACAGTTTCGAGCGCTTCACAGAGGTACTTTTTACGCCGAAATGCGTTCTGTATCGGTTCGCAAGCTTCTTCCAGAAGCTTGGGGGTTCATCTGTCCGGTCCATACGCCTGATGGTGCTCCTTGCGGTATACTCAATCATCTTAGCTCTACTGCAATTGTCACACATGGCCATACAGCGAGAAGAGAAGAAATACAGGATCTGTTCTCCGATTTTAATATCACTCCAGCTCCAGCATTATCTGCCGCGCATATGATTCCCCCGAAAGGCACTATTCCAGTTCTGGTTGACGGGCGTGTTCTTGGGTTTGTCGAGGAATTTAGTGCCCAAGAACTTACGCAGCAACTGCGCTATTCCAAGATCAGAACGGCAGTGTCAGTGCTTCCTGACAGAGCTGAAATCATCTGCGTGCCTCCAGGTGATGTCAAGACATTTCAACCTGGAGTCTATATCCACACTTGCCCAGGTCGCCTTATGCGACCCGTGAAGTGGCTTACGAAGTCTGCTCGGAAGAACACCGACGTGCCGGATGACATACTTGGGTTGGACGAATGGATTGGAACAATGGAACAAGTTTTCCTCAGAATACGTCCCTCTGTAGATAATCAGGCTAATTCTGTCAATCCGATTACCATGAAGGGTGCTACCCATGCAGAAATGTCTCCATCCTCATTCCTATCCGTGCTAGCGTCGTTGTCACCGTTTCCTGAAATGAATCAGGGTCCAAGGAACATGTTTCAATGTCAGATGGCGAAGCAGAGCATGGGAACACCGTGTCATGCGATCTGGAATAGAATGGATGCCAAGGTCTATAGGCTTACTTACCCACAGGTTCCAATTACAAGAACGAAGTGCATGCAAGATCCAATGGGAGCTGATTTGCATCCAAATGGCATAAATGCTGTGATTGCCGTCATAAGCTACACTGGAAATGATATGGAGGACGCTTTGGTGATAAACAAAGCAAGTCTTGAACGCGGTTTTGCCCATGGAACTGTGTACGTCAACAACCGCATCAATCTTGACGAAAAAGGTGGAGGAAAGGATTCTATATTTGTTCGTCTTTCTGAGGAAGAAACTGAAACGTTAAAGACCATAGATCAAGACGGGCTGCCGGTAGTTGGCGCTCGAGTCAGTCAGGGAAGTCTGCTGTACGGCGTTGGTGATGTTCATGGGTCGGCAAACTCTTCAGAAACAAAATGGACGAAGTACAAATCAGTGGAAGAAGGAGTTGTGGACGAAGTTATCGTTTACGATTCAGACATGTATCGATACACTAGGGGTGCTCGTGGTCCCGGTATTCGGGAAGCAAATATTAGAACGCGAACCTCTCGGCGCCCTTGTGTAGGCGACAAGTTTGCTAGTCGAGCTGGGCAGAAAGGTACAATGTCAGCGTCATGGCCATGCGAAGACATGCCATTTTCTGAGAGCGGAATAACGCCAGATATTCTTTTCAATCCGAATGGCTTTCCGAGTAGAATGACAATCGGAATGATGGTGGAAGTTATGTCTGGAAAAGCCGGAGCTCTTCACGGCCATTTCAACGACTCATCGCCCTTTCAGTTTGATGAGGAACATCGTGCTATTGACTTCTTCGCAGAGCAACTAACAAAAGCTGGATATGAGCATGCTGGAAATGAAACCCTTTACTCAGGATACACCGGAGAGCCATTTGAAGTGAACATTTTTACCGGAGTAGTTCACTATCAAAGGCTTCGGCACATGGTTCTCGATAAATTTCAGGTTCGAACGACAGGCCGCGTTCATCCTCTCTTCCGACAGCCAATTAAGGGCCGAAAAAAGGGGGGAGCTATTCGTTTCGGAGAAATGGAAAGAGATGGACTTCTTGCCCATGGTGCATCTTTCTTGTTACGAGATCGCCTTGCAATGGCTAGTGATATGCATATTGTTCGTGTGTGCATAGTATGCGGGTCTTTGCTAGGACCATCTCGTAGAAAATCCGAAGCGGATATCGAATGCCGTATCTGCGAAAAGGAAGGACGGGAGTCCAGAATTGAGAAGATCGCAATGCCATACTCGTTCAAGTACTTGACGAACGAGCTAGCCGCTATGAACATCAGAACAGTCTTTTCCTTGAAAGAGGTATTGTAGACTACATGATGCACAAGACAAAGAAATACACTGAGCACACACGCGTAATGAAAAGATTCACCTATGTACGAGAACAGGGAAGGGTTCGCGTTAGGAGAAGAAATTAGAGCGCGACAAGACATCACGGGGTACAGGTAAATCGTCACGAGACGAGAAAGAGAGAGATTGAGAAAAGCAATTACCCAAGGATGGCCCTCTACAGGTACTCGTTCTCGTTCTAAGGCTAGAGTTAATCCTTACCCTCGCCCAACAAGCTGCACTGTTTAAAAAAAGCTGTGTTGGATAGAGACATGAAGTTAAGGACTGCTGCGGGGTATCCTTAATGCCCCGATCAGTTTTGTTCGCTTGGGGATACGAGAAAGGGCAGGACCGCTACTACGCGGCAAGATACTCCGAACATTTTGTTTCAATTGCTTGTGAAGGACGACCTTCATAGCAGAGTACCCTGGTCCGCGGAGTCCCTACTTCTCTCTCTAAAACATCCTAATGGCAACCTTGTGGAGAACGCATCTTTTCGTAAGGAACGTCCTCCCGCGGAGGATAGCTAGCCCCCATCGCGACACTTCGTGTACAGTTAGTTCTGCAGGAAAGCTCATAATGAAAGAGATCTTATGCGACATAAGATCTCTTTCATTATCATTGGGCGTAAGTTATGCCCAAAATACCTTCGTGGAGTTTAGGTCTCGGCTTTGCGCCCCGCTCTGCTGTCCTGGAGAACCAACCTCTGCTCCGGAAGGACTTTGTATCGCTTAGTTTGATGCTATGCAACTACTTCGAGGAGTAGGAACATATTTATCTCTCTCTCTGATTATGGGTATCCTAGCCTAATTACGGCGTAGTACAGAGCGTTTGAACATATTTATGATCAAGCATACAAACTATACCCTACTTCAAACTTGCTCCTCAGAAATATATTGAGCACTTCACTTCTTTTTCCTTGCTGCCTTCGAAGTTGACTTCAGTGCTTCGGCCAAGCCCTTCGCCATTAGCTTCACATTCCCCAACATCATATGAATCCCCTCACTTTCGGGAGTGAGTCTCATGGCGTCGCGCTCTTGCCTGTGCAAAGAGAGATCCTTCTCCGCTTCTTTTAGCATAACCGCTACTGCTGCCCTGTATCCTTTTCCACGTCTTGACGTACCCGGCATGAGTTTGACTCGATATCGGTAGTTTGTCAGAGCGCTATATGGAGCGCATATTGGCAACGCATAACGGATGGTATCTTCCGCGCGAGGTATGGCTGTCAAAGTATCTAGAATATGGGAGCACTCCGATTCTAGCCTTCCGAGTTCTTTCAGACCTTCTGGGTCAGACATTCGGAGACCTTCTTGCTTTTCTGATCGTTTGCGACGACCCGGCTTTTTGTCCACTTCAGAGGACGCTTGCTCAGCCTGCTCCTCTTCGGAGAGAGGGTTGCCGCCTTCGTCAAGGTTCTCGGCAACCACGGGTTCTAGTTCTTTCACGGGTTTCGAACCAAGAAGAGCAAGAGCAATGTTTCTTTCTTCTTCATCTTGATCCATGTACTTCTTCCTCATTTTCTTTAATTTGTGCTTCCTTCCACGAGGTAAGGGAGTAGGTCCTTTTGTATTGGGTAAATTAGAGGAACTTGCGCCTTTTTTCTTCCCTGGAGCCGCTTGTTGCTCTATTCTTTCTCCGCTTGGATCAGCTGCTGGAGCTGCATGATCGCGACCTTTCTTTCTGAGCTTTCTCTCTTTAGCTGAAAGATACCTCTTCGTGGACCGTGGCTGCATTTCTAGTTCTAGTTCGGTCACGTGCTCCTCGTCGATTTCTGTCGTGGTTACCGGGTGTTGCTCAATCCTCACATCTTTCAATTCGGATGATATCGATTGCTCTTCATTGTCGGGGGCTCCAGTCATCATCGGCACGCGTTGTTCGTGTTCTAAAACTTCTGTTCCTTCATCTTTCGGTTCCTCCATTCGAACATCGGGATCATTTGAGCTTTGTGGCTTGGCCGCGACGGAAGGCGCAACTAGGGTCTGAGGTTCGGGTTCATCTCTCCCCACCCGCTCCCCTGTCTCGTTCTTATCCAGACTACGAACGCAACGTTCTCCCTTGTGGTACTCAATGCAGGAGTCTTCAACCCTGAACATAAAAGCAATTCCCATAACTAGCTGGTTAGGAGTTAGAAAGTTCTTCTTCCCTCTAATGAAGAAGCTCCCATTGGGAAGATATTCTCCAGAGGGAGTGGTTTTAGCTACCTGGTTTGCTCGAACCCACCAGGCTGACGTTATGAATTTGCCGTCCCATGCCGAGGATCGGCACATAGCGAACGCTCCTGCTTGATCAAGAGTTACTTGTGGAATTTCATCGTAAGAGCCAGACTCCGGCTGCTTGAGGTTCTTGACAATGACGCTGGAGGCTCCATCTACGTCGGCGTTCACATACACATCGGCAGGACCCATATACCTCTTTACCAGCAATTCATTCTGATGAGGATCTCTTCCGGCAACCACGAGATAGTTTTCCGAGCTTACAAACCAGTAAAACTTCTCCAACCAAAGCGGGACCCGTCTAGCTTTAATTGATGCAACTACTGCTTCCCGTTCGAGCTTCTGAGCTTCATTCGCAGCTTTCTTCGACGCAGCCTTTATGGTCTTATCCGTCACTTCAACAGCTTTTTGCATTTTGGCAGTCGCAGTCTTTTGCTGCTCGTAGTGACGGCGAGCGTTTGCGTGTGCCCCGAGCCCGAGATCAACAGGAACAACCATACTCTTCACAATAGGATGTTCTGGGTCTTCCTCACGATCACTATCTACTTCATAGTCATTGTCTTCATCGTTATCCCAAGTGACTTGTTCCGCTTCTTCGGGTTCCACTCCAAACTCAAGCTTCAAGGATATCTGATTCTTGTCCAACTGGAGAGACTGGATTATTTCCGCAATTGGATTACCGTTCTTCTTCTCATCTTGCACCATCTTCCAAAGACCATCCCAGGGAACGGAAGCCGCGAGTGCACTATTAACTACCTTTATGGCAGCGTCGACAGCAACAATATTCGCTTCAATAGCTCTCGCACGTTCCCCAGACATTTCCCTGGCATTTTCGAAAACCTTTACTTGACCCTCCAGTCCTGACGCTAGCTTGTCAACTTTTTTGAAAGCGAGGGCTTCTCGTTTCGCTTGAGCGTTTTCGGCTCTCTGAGATTCGATGCGGGAAAAGTACTCGTCGACAGCTTCATCAAACGTGGGGAATTCCTTAACAGGCTTATTCCGGTACTGGTTAAAGAGGAACGGTGTAAAATCTGCATAGATCTCTTTCGTCTCACCATCTTTTTCCGTTGAACTCAAAATGATGTAACCCTTTCCGGAACCACTCTTCATTTGTGCTGACAATGTACTCTCTAATTCTTCAAAAGCATCGTAAACAGATTCAGCGCCAGTGTCGTAAAGGACCTTCAGAGAAACTTCTGGGTCAAAACCTGCAGCTATAAGAGAGTGCTCGAGAAAAGACGGCTCTATAGCCAGCTCATAAGCAAGAGCTCTTCGCGCAATTGTCAAAGCCTGCATCTTCTTCTTCGCATGCCTCCCCTTCGCATTAAGTACTTCGCTATCATCTGGAATGGCAGCCACAGCGCGTTGAACCGCTGCCTCGAAGTCGGCCTTGTTAATAATAGTCCGTTTACGGGCCTTCTCCGCAGGATATCTTTCGCGAACTGCAACAATGCCATCTTCCCCATCTCCTTTAGTGCGATCAACCCGTAGCAGTGTAAGAATTGTGTAGTCAGCGTCCGTCAATATGACGTTTCCGCCCGAAAAGGCTTCCACGATGAGGTGAGCTGCAATGGCGCCTTCTCCAGAAAACGAAAGGTCCATGATTCGATCACCACCATCTCCAAGTTGCGTAACTGAATCAAGTCGCCTTCCGCGAATGTGCTTCCTGAGCTTCAAGCAAAAACCGGAGGGTACGTCCTTCTCTCTATCGAATTGCGTCATATGCATTCGAGCGCCTGACTCCAGAAGCAACAAGCGTTTTCCCCACGATTGAGACACGGATGTGGACGGTACGTTCTTATCTTCTCCACTCTCGGAGTTCCCTGAATGCTTTGGTTGGTTGCGTGATGGCGGAACGGACAGCTTCAATATGTAAGTCCTTCCATTCTGGGCATCATAAACGTTTAAAACTCGCGCACCTTGAAGGGTCTTTTGCAGGATTGACGTTTCGATGCGAAGGTCTAGAAGACCCATTCTCGTCTTACCCATGGCTTAAATGAAGTCAGCGGCCAGCCCGTTTCGCCAAGGACCGATGCAAATGGATTTCTTTCACCTTTCAAAACCTAGAAAGCCAACAAAGAGATACCCAAAATGAGCTGCGGTGTAGAATACCGACGGTTCGCCGTCGAGAAAGAGAAAAAGATCACTCGGTAGGCCGGACTCCGCCACGCTTTCGGCAAGACTGCTGACAAGTTTTTACTCAAATAGTGCAAAAGTTCTGGTTATGTTAAAGACATACAACCTGTACTCTGTACTGTTTTGTACCCAAGACTTTGGTAGCGGTGGTTGAACGAACGAACGAAACCTTCAGTGGTTGAAAGTTGAAGAAAAATCTTATACGAAGGTAGTTTCTCGATGCACGTCCCATTGTCCCATCGAAATCTCTGCTTTTGTCGCAAAACGTGAAGTGACGTGCATACAATAAGATTACTATATGCACATTAGGCGTATCTACACGTACATGATGTACGCCGTCGCAACTCACGCCCCATTTCCATTCCGGGCAATCTGAACCTCCATGGCAGTACTGCTTTCGGCGATTCTCTGAGGCCCCGACAGAGAGGGTCAATTTCATGGGTTCAGCGCCATTTCTGAACCCATTGCCAGCAGTGCCGGTCGTGTCGACAGTGTTGTCAGTCATCTGTGTCGACTCGACACAGATGACTGACAACAGCCTCCAAGGGGCGCAAAAGTTATAAACGATAAACAGCCCCTCTCCGAGGCCGAGTATTTTATACACCGGATGGCATTGAGAGAGGAATCTAGGCTTTGCGGGGATCGTAATGTATTTGCCTGTAAGGCACGATGACTTTGCACTGGTGGCTCTATGAGATCATGTCTGACAAAGTTTGCGATCATGATGATCGCGATCGTTGTTCGACATGATAACACCCTCATGATTGGAAAAGAAGCAAGTTTTTGGCGTGCTCCTTCGTGATATCGGAAGCTTTGACGGCAGATACTTGTTGGTTGCTTTAGACTACAGAAGATGTGCCATTTGCAGTCATGTTTTGCTACCTATAGTATGCCCCGGTTTTGGACACCACTGAGACCTCAGCTCAGTATCACTAAACTTGCATCCTTTGCCCAGCTAATCTCTTTCTCTCCCTCTGTGTGTGTGTGTGTTTGAGTATTCTAGCCTAATTCCGGCCTAGTATAGAGAGTTTCTCTCTCATTAGAGAGGCCAGTACACTCTCAGGCCACTTTTTATCTCTATCAAAAGTAATGACTCCAAGCTACTAAAAGTACAGAACGGAGCCCGTACACCTCTCAAAGACCTGATGTATAGGCGCTTTTGTTGTTCAAACTCTCTCTCTCTGTTTATGGGTGTAACAGGCGGAATTAGGCTGTTAGGAATTAGGCTGTTACTAACAGCCTAATTCCGGCGTGCTACAGAACGTTTCTGTTGAAAGAAACGTTCTCTCACTGTTCAAACTGCTTTCTTTTTCCTTGTGTTTCTCTCTCTCTAATTTCCAAAGCGCTCACAAATTATTCCTAAGTTAGCAAACCTTCCGAAGGTTAGGAGTCCTAACCCTCGGAAGGTCTGCTAACGAATCAACACTTCCAGCAACTTTGCAACCAACTTTGCGTCGAAGCCACCAACTGCAATTATGAGCCGTGCTGCAACACGAAAACCTCAGCAAGGTGCAGGGGTTGGTCCAATCCGATTGCGAGAAATTGCAATCACCCTTCCCCTCTGCAATCGCAATTGCAATCACCCTCACCGTTTGCAATCGCGATTGCAATCATCTCTCTCCTTCGCAATCACGATTGCGATTGGGAGTCTTTGTGCAATCGCAATCGCAATTGCAATACAACGTAGATCTGGCAGCTCTCGTTATGTTCTACATTGCATGTTTAACTCTACGCTAATCTCAAACATAATATGAGAGTGTAGAGAAAGCTTTGTTTACGTACGAATATCTTCAGAACGGCGCTTTTCCGGATGTCAACAGTATAGTCGATTGAAATCTGATTGCACATTGGGCTTGACATTTGCAATCAGATTGCAATTGGGCTTGCCATCTGCAATCAGATTGCAATCACTAGCTCTTGAAGCAATCGCCGATTGCGATTGGTGATTGCAATCGATTGCGCAAGCAATCGATTGGAACCAACCCCTGAACCTCAGGTCTTGCAAGTTTTTTATGTGGTGCCAGCCTGGTCTTTGCGCACTTCGTCTTCAGATGAAGGCTTGTCGCCTTCAACAATGCCAAGGTTTTTGCTGTCCTGTAGAACTTCATTTTTGATGAACTGCATACCTGGTAGCAGAAAGCTGCTTTCTTGTTGTGAGGTTCAAGGTGGAGAGTCACCACAGATAGAAGGTGCAGAACCAAGTGCACGATTCGCCAAGCAAGATGGTTTACGGTAGCCCGTTTACCCTATAAGTCATTCCTACAAACTCAAAAAGAAATCTCTAGCTGGAGTAGATACCTTCTTCCTATTACCCTACAACGCAAAGATTGGAGTGCTCTCGAAATGTGCTCTCGAAATGGGTAAATCATTTCATTGGTGATGAGTGTGGCGATGCTTGTGATGGGAACGGTGCCAACCACTGTCATCCTGATTCGTCTTTTCAGTCAACGGTCCCAAACTGTGTCTGTGACTTCTGCTCTTCGATCTTTTCGATGACTTATGATACTGCGGACCACTGTACATGCTCGGAGCTGGGTATGGGTCTTCATCAGTAGATTGGCTGTGAACTGGTGTGCTTTCGGAAGCCGCGTATTCATGGCTTTCGACTTCCGAAACTGATTCATCATCATCATCATCGTCATCTTCTTCAGGAGTAACCTGATACTCTTCACGGTGTGTAGGAACTCCTCTTCTAGTTCGGTACACGTCAACGGTCTGACGGATAGAGTGAGCCAGACTCTTCACGGTGGCGAAAGTCACGTCATCTCGACTTATGCCAAGCTTGTCGTGCAGCAAATAGGGATCTGGCAGCTTCTGGTTGTCAATACCGAACTCGAATGAGAAGGGGCCAAGCATGAGA
Source organism: Gracilaria domingensis (assembly GCA_022539475.1). Lineage (NCBI taxonomy): Eukaryota > Rhodophyta > Florideophyceae > Gracilariales > Gracilariaceae > Gracilaria > Gracilaria domingensis. The sequence goes on from VCMS01000321.1 coordinate 69,053, forward strand.
GACCATGGAGAATAATCCGAAAAACGTAGTAAACCCTGGATCAGCTTGTAGTACGCAATAGGAATCACCCTGTGAACATCCGGTATGATTCTATCTCGCATTAGATGATAAAACTGCAACGTAGCGGACATGAGCATGCTGCAAATAGAGAGGAATATCTTGAGAGTTGTTGCGCTCGCCCATCCAATCCGTTGCAGAAGTTCTCGAACTCTCTCATCTCTGTTCAGAATTCGAATGAAGGCCGCTAGCGCTCTACGAATGTAGGTCACACTTCCCCAAAAAGCAATCACATGAGCGATAAACCTCTTGAAATACGGTGCAAGTTGTGACAGACGTTTGTTAATGATCCTGGCAATCAGTCTCACGTCGTCCTTCCAGAACTTTTCCCAGATATGCGCCATAGCATCAGCAACGTTTCGCGACAAACGCCGAGGCCTGTAGGAAAACATTGGCGGTGGACCAAGGGAAGTTTCGGCATCGCTACGGACAGTTTTCTGCTGTCTATATTGGGTTTTCATGTATTCCACCTCGCGCATGTTAAGGGCCCTTGCAGACGGCTTATGGGTTCGTTCTTGATGAGCTTGATGTTGAGATTCATAGTGTTGAGATTCTTCTTCTACTTGGTCCTCTTCACCAAGATTGTATGTATGAGCTTCATCAAACTCTTCACCGTCGCTTTCATCATAGCCATGATCATGGTTACTGGTATGGTCATCATTGTCAGTGCGTGGTTGGGGTGCTGTTTGATACGGTACGGAGGCCTTTCGGTCGAGGTTACGTAGCCTGGCCTTGATCTGCGACTGAGCACTAACAGGTTGAAGTGAATGTATCTCCTTTTCAATCACTTGGGCAACATCATCAAAAGTATCCGGTATATCTTCTGATGGAACAGTAGGCTGAAGCTCTTCTGAAGCCGGTTCCTGTGCCTGACGGTGAGCATGTTGCACGTCGCTGAGCAGATGCGAAGGTTGCTCCAGCGCAGTCACACCATCGCGGCGTTTGTGACCGTGATGATATTGAGCATACGATCCTTCCGGTTCCGGCTCTAATTCCGACGCAGCTTCAGTGTCACTGTGTTCCACCACCACTTTAGTGCCGCCGTTGAAGGCGGAGAGTTCGACGGTATCTGCATACTGGTGCAGAATTTCAGTATTCGACACAGTCTGAAACTGGCTGGAGCGAATAGAATCGCTTTCATAGACGGTGCGGTCGTTTGGATCCTCCAGCTTGGCAGGTGAGTTTACAACGCGAGCGTTGAGATCGTGAAACAAATCTCGTACGACCTGTCGATCCTGCGCACGACACTTCCTTGGGTCCGGCCGCGTGTGGGGCGGACGAGCCGGAGGATTAAAGCGCGACACGTTGAGACGCGACGAATCTGGCGTCGAAGCAAGTTCGACGCGCTGCTGCTCCTCGAACAAAGAACGAACGTGTCGGAATGACGAGCGCTTCTTATGCGGTGCGGGCACGGAGAGGAAGGGAGGATAGGCACAGCGAGGGGGAGGAGATGTCGGCGGAGTGGGCGGTAGAGAAGCCAGGGTCGGGCGATGATAAGAACGGGAGGAACGGATGCGCAGGCGACGCGCGAGCTGCGCCGCTTTGAGGCGGGTGACGCGGCCGAGACAATGCGCAGATGGCCATGATGCGCGCGCATCGCGGTGACCGTTTGAACATACGGCGAATGACTGCTGCGCGCTTGGCGGCGCGCCATTGGAACGGGGCGGTAACGGCGCGCGGCGAGTGGCTGCCGAGCGCGTGGCGCGTGCGGCGCGCGTGCCGCTCGCCCTCGGTTGAACAGTCATGCGTCGGCCACGGGCGCGCGCGTTGTTGCCGTTCGGGGGCGGTCGACCGCAGTGCGGCGGCGCGTAATGCGCGCGCCGTCGCCACCGCGGTCATGGGCGCCCATCGGCGGCGAAGGGGACCGCTCCGCTCCGCGTCGCGACACTCCGTGAGTTGGTGCGAACGAGACTGCAGTGCGAGACTTGTGTGCGCGCGCTTTGGCTCGGAGATGTGGCATGACCGCACGACGACCAGCTCGCCAGCTCGTTAGACGGTGCCGCAAGTCGCGCGTTTTGAGTTTGAAATTCAAAACTGATCTCGCATTTATGGCAGGCACGCACGTACAAAGGCGTTAAACGTTGCCGTGATGTAATTTTAGAAGCGTAGCCAACAAACCAAGCTCTCGAGACGGCCATGACTCTACGCGGAATTTTGAAGACCAGGCAGTCGCGTCGAGTCCTGTCCACATGTGTTCTGCTTGCTCTGCCAGGTGAAGGGCAATGCACCGCGTGCGTTTGATAGGTAGTGTTATCGTCCAAACGTTTGAACAGCGACATGCTCCCACGGTTCTCGTTTAACCTTCAACCTTCACCGCCCAGAAGTATAACTCTCATCGCACAATCAATTTCTTTGCATAGATCTTTAGAACCAGAGCTCAAAGTTCCATATTTCCCCCGGCAACTTCCACTTCATGACAAGACATACAATCCGTACCAACAAAGGCAATACAGCCGTAACGTCCACAACGCGCGTTTGTTCCTACACACGCTAAGTTCATTGACTGAACAACGAACGCATCACGGAACCGAAACGAACACTTTCTTCCCTCGAGAAACCAATCGTCAGGCATTACATTTGAGGAACGGCATTACCCGCTTCCCATCTTCAAGAGCACTATTAAAAGAGAGTCCTCACCGCAAATGTGCATCATCATATTGGTAATACCATTCTAGATGGAAAATGATTCTGATGTCACAGTTGGTCAGCTGAAAATGTCTCCTAGTGTTGAGTATGGTGCAGCCCAATTGAAACAAAAGCATGTCAGAACGTTGCATTCCCCAGTAGCAGAATGCCGTTCTCGTACGAGAGACTGGAGACCCTGGTCACATGATTCAAGCAAGAGTCTTGCTGCAAGACACATCGGAGACAATACCAAGTCCGGCGTCACATTCGGCGTCGAGGAGCAATAGCTGAGAGATACTAACTTGGGCAAAACGGCCGAAAAGAAAGCTATTCTACTGTGCGAGCACGCGCGTTCCTTCAACAGACGGAAGCGCTCTGGAAGAACCAGTAAATGAACAGGTGTAGCTATAGGAGAGATAGAGACGTTCAGCACATCGATGTGCTGACATAATGTGGTACTGCCCTTCTGTCGGCAAAGCCGTTCCTTCAGTATACAAGCCCCATTCCTGAGCTATTTCTATTCCGGCATGACTCGGAGGATAGCAGCACCTTCGGATAGGTATTAATTTTACATGGCAGAGCCGATGATCTGACCAACTTGTCACTGTTTCTTTCTATCTGGATTACAAGGACCAGACAGAAGCCAAGAAAGAGACTTCTGGAACATTCGAAACGATATGAGACATACGCAGATAGATCTGCCTGCTTCTTTCCTACCCGATGCTTCACAGAGAACGAATTGAGCCCCGGCTGTGCCAGTTTCCCATCAGGTGTCCCCATACCTTTCTTCTTCAGACTCATCACAGGTCCATACTCATCTCTGTCTACCAGCGGTAAGATGGTTCTGGCCGAGGTAAACGTGAGAGGACACCTTTGGCAACCGGCGAAAGCTATCGTACATATATTTGTAGAATACATTGCAGTGGCAGTACATAACTGGCGTTGGTGGCAGCCTGAAGTATTCTGTTTCAAGTTGACTTTGTCATGGAAGACAAAAACTTTGAATAGCAAGGCAGCAAATGTATAAACATGTCGAAATCAATTATGTGCAAACAGCCACCGAGAAGCCTTATCCATTGTTAATCCCCCAAAACATGCACTTCAGCGACATAATTGCCCAATTCCCCACACTAAAGCCCCAAGTTCAAGTAACGAAAAGGCATCCTTGGAACGACGAAAAAATACAATAGTGTGACAGGATGATTGCCACTGTCAAGATCAAATTGTGCGTAATGATTGCAGTCATCAATCCTACCCATGTATGATGCACGAAATCATGCTTATGAATCTCACGAATCTCATGGAAGGTTTGGTGATGCCGCTTGTTCAAATAATAGTATCCCAGAACAGCAACAGCAGCAATGAAGACCAGGTTTGAAGCAGCATAGATCATCGAATGCCTGTACTGCGCCGAAGTGAACGTCGCCAAGGGTGTAAATTCCTTGTTTAAACCGAAGCGCAGCATCGGTGAGATGCTGAGATACATGAACATAGAAATGGCCTGCGATAGCAAACGGAAGAAAAAGAAACGAAATTGCCGTCTGCGATATCCACCAACGTTTGGGTCGTGCCCTCTGTTTACTGGGTCAAACGATTCATCAGGTTCCGGAATAGGTGGAATTGGAAAGTTTCCTTTTATGCCGTTCAGCACATACGTCTTCAAGACAGGACGAATCTTATATATCCACGGGTCCGAAACAAAAACCAAAAAGCCAACATTGCTCAGGGAGTTTGACAAGAAGATGGCAGCAAACACAGCAGGACGGGCTACTTGCGGGAAGGCCAAAATAGTGGTGAGGTCCCCCAAGTTCTGCACCCAGAAACCAGCGAGAAGCTGACTGATCTCAAGCGGGAATGGATCTAGCTTGGAAAGCATGATACGTCTGTACACAAAGGTAATGAATGCAAACATGAACGATACGAAAGACTGCAAAGCACCAGATGTGGTTTCTCGATACACAATGACAAAACCCGACAAGATGGGAATGTAAAGAATGAGCAAAAACATGAAGCGTCTGAAGAAAGAGTGCACCAGTTGGTGGTGGGTATTGTACGTAATTCGTAGAGCCACAAAAAGGGACAGATAACACACTGTGAGCGCGGTAATGCCAATCCAATCAAAGATGCCATGCGTAAGCAAAATTGGAGACATGAAGCCAACTTCAGCCAGATAGACCGCAAGCAGAGGGATTAAGGACGTGCGAAACGGTCGTTCTATTCGAGCACACGCGAGGAAAGTGGCATTGTACAAGTACGATATCGCGACGGAAACAGCGCTATTCGACACAAAAATGAACACCCACTGCTCCGAAATTGTGGACACGGTAGGATTGCCGAGCGGCACTATGGCAAACACAAGCGCAACAAACGCCAAAGGAACCAGGAAGAAGATCAAATACGCAAACATACCCATGCGCTTGACAATTCTACCGGCACGTCCATGAGCCTCCTCAGAGAAGCTTTCAGGATCATACACGGTGAAGTAACCCTTTTCATCGACGGAGCTGGAGTGATGATGGTGGCCTGGACGCGCGGGCGGGGAAGGTTTCGCAACGTCGGAGGGTTCCCTCGCGGTTTGGTGCGCAGAAGGCTTCTGATTGGTACGGTGACATAGGTGACACTGCGCGCCGGGAATTGGCTCCGCCTGCACCACGGGGAGTCCGGACGTCGCTGGCGGCGGGACGGGAGCCAGCGGCGGAGACTCGTTGCACATGACGGCGGGGCGAAAGCTTCGCGGAGGCAGAGCAGGCGCGGACGCCGCGAGAGGAGCTGTGTATCGGCTGTGCGTGGCTATGGTGGGGGCGTCAATGGTGCGCAGGTCGGGGCGCAATCTCGGCGGGGAAGCGGCGTAGGAACGACACAACCAACCACAACCCTTTTAGTGCCTTTTGCTAATAATGTAATTTTACAGATGCTGACATCATCAGTCGTTCTTCGAGGTCGGCGCGGAGGAGCGCGGGTCCTCCTCGCCGACAGCGCGCTCCCCCGCGCGCTGCAGCAGCGCGGAGCGCGCGTGCACGTGCCAAAACTGCGTGGCTGCCGCCCACACGCCGATCATACTGCCCACCGCCACGTCCCCCACATGATGCGCGCCGTCGACGACGCGGCTGGCCCCCACGGCAAAGCCAAACGCCCCGAATACACACCCCAGCAAGTACAGCGTCATCGCCGCCAAGTGGTCGTCTACTCCTTGAGCCAGCGCTATCAAGCATAGCTGGGTGTAAACGCCGCCCCCCAACGCCAGCGACGCGTGCCCCGACGGGAACGACCTTCTCATGTCGTGCAGCGCTTGTTGATCGCTACTTGGACAGTCCTGGTTGGTGAAGAAAATGCGAGAGAGAATGTCCTCTGAGTACGGTGCTTCTGACGCTAAACAGGCTTCTGCAAACGATGGGCGGAGGCGACCGACGTAGCCTTTGAGTAACTCCACCACCAAAATGCCCACCATCGTGGCGTTCCACAATCCGAACGCCATTCGGCCCGCTATCACGCGCCGTTGTCCGTTCGTCAGCTGCTTCTTCTTCTGCAATTCACGCATCTTCAACACGTATAAAACTGGTGATACCACAAAGTAGTACACGAGGAACAACCCTTCCGTCGTGATCGAATCCCCATTGTACGAATACTGTCGCAAAAAGTTAGTAATCTTGCATAGCACGGATCAACACAAAAGAATGGTGCGTACCCAAAGAGTGGCGTCGTGCGGGTAGAAGGGTCGGATATTCTGCGTGTGACTCAGTACCAGGTTAGCGTAGCCTGTCAGCAGTAACGTCACCACGAACACCAGCAGCTCAAGCTCCAACAGCGCTGTGCTAACAACGGTTCCCAGTTCCATGGCGAATGGCCGCCCGCGAAACATTTTGACCCCCACGACCAATTCAAACCACGTCCCGGCTGTGTCCCACCACCTCTTTGCAACTGCCATTTGCGCCTGTCGGACTTGCAGCTTTAAACCCTTCGGTAATTTTAAAAGAGTTCCACTTGTTGCGTCTGGGTTGGCAGTCACGAAACCCCTGCCAGCGCAGCACTGCGTCTGTGTCACGACGTCTTCTCCCAGAACCACCGCCTTCCATAGTGACGCCATCGTTTTCGCTGTTCATCCGTTTCGAAGGCACCCGTTCCAGAAGTGTGCGTCGCTTCCGTATGACGTTCTTGATCGGTTGTGGGGTGCATTTCTTCCTTTTGCTACCGCCTTCCTTTTCCATTTCGCGACGTTCCCATTCCGAAGATTCACCTTCTATCTCCTGTTAATTACGGCACTAACCACCAACATGGTGCAGATGCAATCTAGATTTACTCTGCAAAATGCTCCACAACCTTCGCATTCACCAAGTTTAACTCCACTTCACTCTCCGGCCGCTTCGGCTTTGCATACAGCTGTTCAGAACATTCTCCCACAGAGCGATCAAAATACGTTAACTGTAATCGCGACAGCCATTTTCCGCTCTGTTCAACACACATCTGATTCTAGCAACCAGGAATATGACGCTCTTAACGCAATTTGGCTTGTTCTACGATCTGCGGGCGCTCGGCCTCAGTCCATTGCACAGTTGGAACAAGTTTACGACGCCGTACAAAGAATTCATCGTCATTATACAACTTCACTAAACCATAACTCTAATCTATTTGCGAACCATGAGCCTCAACGTCTTCGTCAATGGAATCAAATTGCCGCTGGCGCTTTCGAACAATTTGTCTTGTCTTCAAGGGCGGGTGAGCGCTATTCCGATACTACGTTCGACGAATTGCTTTCTTCGTCACCGGCTGCAGCTGTCACACCTCAACCACAATCCAAGACTGAAACATTCATTCCGGCATGGCTCCGCCTAAGATGCAGTCAGCTTGAAGTTGTAAAGGCAACTGGCAGTTCTGCCGCAGAGCTTGCTATAGATGTTCTTCCGCTTCTAATAGATAACGCCATGTCGGACGCTGATCTGCAAAGTGATTTGTTTGACGCTTTTGCAGGGGATTTTGACGCTGTATCGGACGTGCTGGCTCAGAGAGAAAATATAAAGAGCAGTACTGATGCCATTATCAACGATTGCAACGCCGCCTCGCAGCTTGCTGCACGTGGGGTTCACATCGATTTTAGCGGCCGCAGCGAATTGCCTCAGGCTGCCAATGGATCCTTTTCCATGGGGGGCATTCAGATCACCGTGCGTGATAAAGAAGTGCAGAGCTTAAGAAATCGTCAGCTAAAAGAAAGGGAACGGGCAATAAAGAACGGCTTGTTTGAGGATCACAGGGACTTTTCGCAGTCTGACCCATTCGCCACTAAAGAATTGGGAGGCTCATCGTACGCAGAGAGACAAAAAGCGTTTCCTGGTATTGGTATGGCATCAGATTCTGCAATTGGAACCATCGACCGAGTTGGACTTCCAAAGGGCTCGACTAGAGAGGTTAGCAGCGGATATGAGGAAATTTTCGTTCCTCCTCCGATGAAGAAGGACAATCGAAACGTAGAACTAGTGAAGATATCAACAGCGTTCGCAGAGGACCCAGAGCTTTTGGAGTGTATGAGAGGCGTTACAACTCTCAATCGGCTGCAGACTACCGTGTTCCCATCAGCGTTTCACTCGGAAGAGAACCTCCTTGTATGTGCTCCTACTGGTGCTGGTAAGACCAATGTAGCTCTTCTTACCATTTTCCGAGAGATTGTTGCGAGAAAAAGAGGTGTTCAGACTTCCTTTAAGGTTGTTTATGTGGCTCCTATGAAAGCTCTTGCTGCAGAAGTTACTCAAAAATTTGGGAAACGGTTGGCTTCTCTGGATCTTAAAGTGCGTGAATATACGGGAGATATGTCATTGACGAAACGGGAGGCTTTGGAAACTCATGTGCTGGTGACAACTCCAGAGAAATGGGACGTTGTCACTCGAAAGAGTGGATCACATCTCGCGCGTACGGTTACGCTTCTGATTATTGATGAGGTTCACCTGTTGCACGATGATCGTGGAGCTGTTTTGGAGTCCATAGTGGCTCGCACCCTTCGTTTATCAGAGGCGGCCCAGCGGCATGTGCGGCTGGTTGGCCTCAGTGCCACACTTCCGAATTATCAGGATGTTGCGACTTTTATGAGGGTGAACCCAGCAAGGGGTCTCTATCATTTTGATAGCGGATACCGCCCTGTACCCTTATCTCAATCCTTTATTGGCATTACTGCCGGCGGGGCAAGCAATTCTCATGATGGAAGAAGGGCTCGAGAGAGCAAAATGCACGAAACAGCATGGCGGAAGGTGAAGGACGCGCTTCAAAGGGGTCATCAGGCAATGATATTTGTTCATTCAAGGAAAGGGACTGTCAAAGCGGCTCAGGAGATGCTCCAGAGAGCCGCTGATGATAGGTGCCAGTCCATCTTCCTCGGTATCGATGAATCGGAGCAACGAGGGCCTCAGCTACGCAGCGGAAGGTCGGTGAGACGAGAGAGTGAAGCTGCTCTTCCTACCTGGGCTGCCAAGAAAGTTTCTAAGTCCAAGTCTGCCGACATTCGCGAATTATGTTCCAAAGGAATTGGTATTCATAATGCCGGGCTTTTTCGACCTGACCGTCAACTTGTTGAGGAGCTCTTCGCCGAAGGTGTTATTAGGCTTCTGTGCTGCACGGCTACACTTGCATGGGGTGTGAACTTACCAGCTAGGGCCGTTGTTATCATGGGGACGGAGGTATATAACAATCAGAAGGGTGCATTTGAACAACTTGGTATGCTGGACGTTATGCAGATATTCGGTAGAGCAGGCCGACCCCAGTTCGATACTGAAGGCGAAGGGACTATTATTACTAATCATGAGCACCTGGCGAAATATGTGAACATGCTTACGCACGCTGTGCCCATAGAAAGTAACTTGGGATCTTCTGCTTCTCGACTGGCTGATCATCTGAATGCAGAAATCGTGTCGGGAACCGTTAAAACGATTGGGGAAGGTGTTCTTTGGTTAAGCTACACATATCTCAGTGTGAGGATGCCAAAGAACCCATTAGTCTATGGTAGTGACTGGGCGGAAGTTGCAGTCGACCCTGGATTACATTCGCGGCGTGCAACGCTTATTGAACAAGCCGCCAATGCGCTTGATGATGCGAGAATGAGTCGGTACAATCCGCGAGGTGGTACTCTTACCCCAACAGATCTGGGAAGGGTCTCGTCTCATTTCTATGTTTCACACAAGACGATCGTGACTTGGAATGAGCTTCTTCAGAATCTACCCCGCACTAGAGCGGAATCGGTGGTTGATTGGGAGTTTATGTACTCCAGCGTTATTCATGCCATATCCTGCGCAACTGAATTCGAACAAATGCGATCAAGGCAAGAAGAGGCTGACGAACTGGACAAGTTGCAGCGTGAGAGTTGTCCATTGCCTGTGAAGGCGACTTCTGAAACTCGTGAAGGCAAAGTGTCTATCCTCCTACAAGCATTCATATCTCGCGCTCTGATTCGCATGTCAGACTTGAGTTACATTATACAAAGCGCAACAAGGCTGCTACGAGCCTTGTTTGAGATTTGTATCCGGCGAGGATTCACCAGCTATTCTTTGGCCGCATTAGAACTAGCAAGGGCCTCTGAGCTTCGAATCTGGCCGTTTCAGCACCCCCTTTGGCAATTTTCCTACATGAATCGCAGAGACAGGCGTTACCTTCTTCAGCCGGACACCATTGCGCTCATGGAAGATGCGAAGCTGAGCGACATTCAAGCCCTACGTATGATGTCAAAGGAGGAGCTGTCCGAGATCATTCGTGCGCCACAGATAATTCAAACCATTCAGAGGGCTGTGAGCGCAATACCAATCATAGAAATAAGGGATCAGTCCATAAAATTGCTCTCTCAAACTCTTACCCTTGTCCAGTTGAAGTTAGTACCAAACTTTCGGTGGATTGAAGCTTTGCATGGGTCAGCTGAAACCTGGTGGTTGTGGATTGAGGATTTCGAGGAGAACCGAGTATATCAGAATCAGAAAATTACAATGACAAAAGCACAAGTAACGTCCATGAAGCAAGAAGAAGAAAAGGGTGCGGAGGATTCCAAGAACGGCGTGCTGCTGTCTCTGAAAGTACCGGTGTTTTATCCTCCATCTTCGCAATACGTTGTTCGAGTTGAATCAGATCGATGGCACACAGGAGGAGGGTCATCTGCGGTCTTATATCTACAGTCATGACTGCTCGCGACTGTTCTTTGTGTGTTTTAGCTTTACGATCTGAACACTGACGTCTTTCGTTCGCATCCAGGAGAAAGACAGTGGGTCACAGAAGTTCGTGTCAGATGGATTCTTTGTCGGATGTTAATCGTTTGGCATGTTGCAATTGCATCCTGGTACGCGTAGTATCACTCTCTGGAATAGGCCTCTCGACCATTTGCTCAGCAAGTATCAAATGGAAATGTATACATGGCGTACTGCTGCATGTTTCCGTTCCTCTTCCGGGGAAAGGGACCCCCGTAATCGCAAGCTTTGTTCAACTAGACCCTGTCGATCACTTAGAGCAGGCAAGCACAAGCGTCGGGACAAGGTTTTCGTTGGGCATCTCAAATAATAATGCTCAACTGTACCCAATACTCCAGGTCTGCAGCTGCAACCAACCTCTTACCTTGCAGATAAGTACCCAAAGGATGCCAGTATGGTGAATGTCCAATACAAAGCTGTGCCAACGTAGGTTCTGCTTCTCGTAGAGACACAATCTTTCCAAACTCTTCTGGTACGGCCTACCTCCTCCCGCTGAGCCTATCATAAGCATGTAGCTCAGTAGGAATTCTCTCTCGTACTGTATTGTTGAACATTTGTGCTTGAAGAAACGGTCTGGTGCTAAAATAAACCTGCATTTGTTGGGACCTTTCAAGGACGGTGTCGGTGGAGGGGTTTTGCAGAACTAGACGAAGCTGAGGACCTGAATTCATCGTTCAACTTCTTAGTGAAGAGAAGCTACCGAGAGCTGATTGCTCGAAGAACCTGACAGCTGCTACTGCTATCACTTTCCACGGGACATATAAGAAAGTGTTCACTTGGTCGTCATGGATTCTAATTACGGAACTAAGTTCCGGCAAAGTCTTTGCCTTAATGCATCTCCTCGTAGTCATGGAAAAGATACAAAGCATTGCGCAAATCCAGGGCCCCTGCCCTGGTTCTCTCGATTGCATATGAAACGTTTTTATTGAGAACTCTTATGAACCGATCAGATTCTTTCACATACGTTAATTCACATTCGTTGCGCTACGTCATTCCTGTCTCTCAGAAGAGCTTTTCGTGCGCAAGGGGGAAACACTTGTCTCTCTCTCTCTACAAAAAATCACCCCGCTCACGGCAGTGCGGTCAGAGTTCGATGACGGGGCAATGCTGGTCGGTTCACTCGAAGAACGTGTCAGGCCCTGTCTTAACAAGCGTTGAGGCCCTTAGTACCGTTGTAGTGCCGTGTTTGAGATCGAATATCGATAGAAGTACGACGGTGCGCAAAAAAGGAGCTGTAACCGTTCTACATCAAAACTGTTCGAATGACTCAAATGTGTCGTTTCAAAAAAATGCCTTTTTGCATCAATTACAGACTTCTGACACATCAGAACAAGACCTTGAACGGAGCTACATCTTCTTGCTCCGAAACTATTGAGCCATTCTGTCTCAAAGATGTGTGATTCATAGTAGAAACCAATAGCTTTCATACTACTCCAGAAGTGTCAAAAACGTATGAGGCAGTGACTGGGGAGATCTTCGTGGCTGGTAAAGAGACGGCGGACAAGGCTAAGGAGCGCGAAGCCAACGTCTAAGAAACGATTGACTGTACTGTCGGGTTTAATAACTGAAGGTGCGTGCTGCATTTCGATTGACTAGTATAAGTTATCAACCGGGGCAAGCTCGCAAAAGGCAAACCGAGGCGTTATATCGTGTTCGAGCGAAGCGAGTACACGATATGGCAGCCGAGGAAAGCCTTCTTGCGAGCGAGCTCCCGGTTGATAACTTGCTTGTCATACAGTGCGCAACTGTCTTTGAACTGGCCTTTCATACAGCAACGCAGCTGGACCGGACTGACGCGTAGGAATATGGTCGCGAAGGCTGAAGACCGAAGTTGGCAGGAGAGTTGGACCACTGTCTCTCACTGTCTTCGATGTCATAAGCGCCTTTGGTGAACTACTTAACTTTTGAATAAAATTGAGACGATGTTCTTGTGATGTCAAGCTCGCCCCAGGAGCTTGACATTCAATGTCAAGCTCGCCCCGATCCATGTCCAGCTTGGTCCTGTTTGACAAGTTGTACGTTCTCTGCGTTGTGATTAGCTAGTTTTAGTGTTTTTGTGGTACGAAGTGCGCATGGCACGCGCAACACATTTGATATATAAGCCAGAAAAGTTACGTTTGGGGCGGTGGTTTGTTTTTCTTACTACATTTGCTGCCGTCGATCTTCAGCGCACTTTTTCTGTGATTGTAAAGCACAGACCAAAATCTTTTATTCGAGCTACTAAACGTAAAAATTGCTCAAAGAAGACGGCTCTGAGAACGGCTCAAAACCCGTGTTTCGTCGTGTCGCCCAATTTTTGTCAGATTTGATTCATAACAGCTAAATCAATGCAACGAAAAAACGTTACAATTTCTAACTTAAAAAGTGAGGAGGTACATTATGTGTGAAGGTAAGGATACCAATTAGAGTTGATTCACGTGAGCAATTACGCGTAGCTTGAGGAGAGACGACAAAACGCCAACTGCGCTGGAGAAAGTTACGAAGGTACAGTACGTTTCCGTCGTGTGCTATCGTACAGCGCTACTGTAACAGTAGCATTATTTGGAAGGACAGAGGCTTTCAAGTACATCATGCTTGTGGAAACAAGATGAAGGAAAGCGATACTCGGAATATTAACTGGAAGGAGAGGTTGCGCTGCGAGTGTGATATGGCGACGGCAGCGGGCTTGTGTAGAGCAACGCATTTTGCGTGGTTATCAGAATAATGCGCCTCATATACTCAGGGGAGTGATACGAGGATGCACTCGAAGAGTTATGAGTTGGACCCAATTTTGGCGGTTACTTTTGGAATGGCTTTCCCACAGTTACCTGTAATCAGGGTTGCCATTGCTGGCCAATACCGCTAGGTGGACGCGTGTACTACACCACCGTGTGTGTGCATATTACGGGACAATAGGTAGTGCACCTGAGGTGCCTGACACTGGGCTAGCCACGTGTACGGACCCCTGCGGGTGTGCACCACGTGTACATAGTTAGTTTACACCTACTTAGGTGAGCTCGACCTCGTCGTCGCGAGCACCTTTGTAAAGTCAACCCGAGCACTTCTAAGTGAACTCTTTGTCCAGTAGCGCTCTCCTGAGTGGACTCTACACGAGTGAGGCTCTGGCGCCAACCGCCTACGTGGGTTATTACTCTCGCGAGTATAGCCACGTCTGGTTACGGTGGTCCCACCCTCTCGGTACCTTTGAGGAACATCTGTCGTTGATGTCGGGACCTGAGGGTCGTACCGAGGAGGTATAGGACTAGATTACGAAGTGATCCGACTCTGTATAGAGTTTTGCCGTGTTTACGGAAACCCGTGCATTACCGTTGGAGGATCTCGCCCCGCTCCGGGCACAGTGCCAAGGAGGCCCTACCCGTCGCGTGTGGGTGTTGTTTGGTTGTTGTTTTCTGTTGCTTTCCCTCTCGGGACTACACCTGTCGTTGGTCGTGTTTCATCGTTGCCGATACCACCCCATCTCTGGAGTTTCTCATCGTTTCCTCACCACGTGGCCTAGCACCTCTGTAGGTATAGGCAGTTGCCACTCCGGCCTTACAACCGAGTTACGGTGGTACAGAGGGCTCTGTCACTGGTCTGCCATCTCTCACGAGAGCGGACCTTCGGACAGTCTGGTGGGTTTCACTCTTCCGAGTTTGCCCCACAAAGTGGTCTCCCGACTTAGAACCGTTTTAGGTCACTGTCGTGGAATTGACTTGATTGTTGACGGATCACCGTTTTCTGACAACGATCAGGGGACTCTTTAGAGTTTTGGAGGTTGACAACTTTTGAACGTGAACCGCTGACGTGGTGGTTTACCGAGAAGGTTTATTGAGTTTTCTTGTTCTTTGGAGACTCGTGTACGAGTTTGACTGGATCATCTGGATCAGATTGCTTACTGGTTTCCAGTATGCCGCAACCGCCTCGAGGTTCTCGAGCTGGTTCAGCGCGGTCGTCAGCTGCGGTTCCACCCGTTGCACCGACGTCCCGGTCTATCCCAGATGAGGCGCAACCTCTTGAGGTCGTACCCCGCCCCCGGAGAACGCGCTCAGTTACGGAAGCACCTAAGGAAAACGTGGGTTCTGCTCAACCCGTCGTTGAGACACCATCCATGGTTAACCCTAACGCTGCTACCGTAGCCGAGTTGGCTAGGTTGGAATCCCGCTTGGATATTAATCACGCTGCTCACGTGGAACTCCTACAGGATGTTACCTCGTTGAGGACGCAGGTTGATAATGCCCAGGTGAGGGATGTCTCAGGAGACTTACGTCTTCTGAGAAAGGACGTGAATTCCATTATGGAAAATCTGGGTACCCCAGACGTCTTCGTCACGGAGTACCGGGCATTTGTCGAGGAAATGCGCACCGATATCGGTCGGATTCGTTCGCGCTTGGAAACGCTGGAGGATACAATCCGTATGGATGAAGCTGTGGACGCACAGGTTCCTCAAGGAAATCCATCTGCGGATGAAGACCATCGTTCGGTGAAGCAGAAACGTCGACACCCAAAACGAGTTCACTATGATTCGGATTCATCGCGCTCTGACTCGAGCGGCATGACTGAAGACAGTTCGTCAGATTCATCTGATAGTGATGACAACCGTCATAGGTCACGTTCGACACGGTCGAAAGCGACGCAGTCTACTCAGGCAGTGATGAGATCACGCGTGAAAGGACGGCGCCACTTGGGACTCAAAGAGTTAAAGCCGACGGACCCGCTCTACACAAAGCTGTTGTCGTACCGCTATTATCGGTTGGAAGATGTTACTTCGAATCGCTCCTCGCGAGGAACCGGTAAGGTGAAGGACTACATTCGAAGGTTGAATGTTACCCTTGAAACAAGGAAGTTCTCGGGGACAGATCCTATCCTTATCTTGGATTTCCTTGCCAGGTTCGTCCAGGAGGCCGATATACTCGGTATGAGTGAAGCACAGGCATATGTGGCACTGCCGTACTTCCTAACAGGGACTGCGGAAGATCAGTACAACTCAGTTCGAGGAACCTCGAGAGCCTCGGAAGGAGGAGTCACGTGTTGGCCGGAAGCCGTGAACTACCTTCTCAGGTCGTACGCGACTTCCAACGCGATTTACAGTGCTACTCTTGCTGTTCGCGACACTAGACAGAAGAGTGGAGAATCTGAAACGGTTTATTCAACGCGGTTGAACAAAGCGTTTCACCGATGTGGTAATGTGTATTCCGCACAGGAGCGGTGTACCATGTTTGTTGATGGTTTGGACCCCACCATTCGGTCGTTGGTCGCTCGCCGACGCGAGGAAAAACGCCGAATGACGTACCTAGAGTTGGTTAATTACGCTCAGGCGGAAGGAGAGACGTATCGAGCCCGCAACCCGGGGCAGCGCCGCTCGAAAGCGCTACTCGCGGAGAGTTCGTCACCATCGATGTCGGTTTTGCGACGTGAAACCGCTGTCGGTGATGCTGATAACGTCCACTTCATCGGAAGTAACCCCGATTCTTACGGATATACGGACCTGCCGTCAACCTCGATTCCGAGCACGGAAGAAGACCCCGCATCGTATGCCCAAGGTGTCCGGGTGCCTGCAGCCCCGCTGCCTTACGCTAACAATTCGTCGCGTCTGAACCGTCCAGGGTGGAAGGACACAGCACCACAACTTCGAGGGGACAATCGCCCTCGCGACAAACCGGCCTCGGTCATATGTTACCAGTGCTACCTTCCAGGTCACGTATCGACGCAGTGCGTATTTCCGCCGTCGCACAGGCCGAAAATCATTGCGTATTACGACGCCCTCACGCCCGAGGAAAAGGAATCTGTTCCACGAAAGGAATATGATAAGGCCAGAGCTGAACTGGGATTACCGGTTCCGGTCTATGCTCAGCCCTCCGTTCCGGCACAGGCACCTTCGAACCAGGTTCAAGGCGAAGTACCCACGCATGGGGTTCAGTTAGGCCCCCCGAACGGAGTTCACGCACCGAATTCGGTGAGCCCCGTTCAGAAAAACTAACTTCGGGAGTTTCCCCTACGGGAGGGGCGCCTTCCGAGCCGAAGTTAAAGGCGCCCGAGGCGTCACAGCTTCGCTCCCCAGCTGTTAGAATCCTTTCAAGGATAGCGGCTACAACTGAGGTGAGCTCAGAACAACTTTCGGTTCTACGTCGTCCGTGGATACGGTCCCGTAATCTCCGTATTCCGGAAAGAGTTCTTGTGATGGCCAAGAGAAACTACAAAGTTTATGCCGATCTTGGCTTGTCTAACCAGTTCATGGTTCGACAGTTGTCTGTGTTGGATACAGGAGCTGCACCGAACCTGATTCACCTTGAGTTGGTGCCACCCGCGCTACGGGATGAAATTCGTCATGGTCCAGGTTTGGATATCGCGGATGCCAACAATAACCCGTTGCGTACTCTTGGGTACATACCTCTCATGGTACGATTAGGAACCTGTATGGTTAAAGTGGATTTCATGGTTTGCAAAAGCATTGCCGCACCGGTGATACTCGGTTGTGACTTTTGTGATCGTTTTGTTGAAGCGATTCGACCTCGAGCTCGAGTTGTTACCATGGATGATGGTTCCGAAATACCGATTGTAAGGAAACCGCTAAAGAGAGCTACACGCAAGCGCGTCCCGCTCCCTGCTGCACAGGAAGTTCCAACCGTCGACCCGGTATCATCTAAGCTCCATGTGGCTCATGCCATCGCAATCCCTGCGCAATCCCAAGTTTGGGTCACCATAACTACTAAGCAGTCTGGCCTACGTGTGGTACAACCATTGCCATCATTGTATGATCAGAAGCAACTCGCTTTGGCGAACGGAGTAATCTCGGTGGAACCCGACAAACCATTCAGAGTTTTGGTCGCCAACTTTGGCACAACCCGACAGTGGTTAGCTAAAAACCAAATCCTTGGTACCACTCTCCCACACCCTGCTGCCATCGTACCGACGAAGATACCCGTTGCGGATGTTCTCGGTATAACCGATGCTAAGGAGGGAGAGGGATCAGCGGAAACCGCTTTTACCGCATCGGTTACCCCGGCGAGCGAAGTTACCGAATCGCTGGCACCCACCGAGGGTAAAGCGTTGCCACCAGGAACGGAAGATACAGACCCTGTCAAGGAACTGGAACAGTTGAATTTTGATCATGTACCTGAATCTCATAGAGGTAAGCTAAGAGAAATGTTGAGGGAGTTCACACCCATGTGGGATGGATCCCTCGGGACAATTGGAATCACGGAACACCGTATTGACCTACTTCCAGGTACTAGCCCCATTTCCCAACACCCATACCGGGCTGGTCCCAAAGCTAGGGAAGAAGAGCAATCTCAGGTTGAGAAGATGTTACGCGCTGGCGTCATAGAGGCGGCTCAATCCGCTTGGGCCTCACCCGTGGTGCTAGTTCCAAAAGCGGACGGATCATGGTGATTCTGTATTGATTACCGTCGTCTAAATTCGGTCACCGTCAAAGACGTTTATCCCATACCCAGGATGGACGAATACATTGACTCGCTTGGGAGTGCTACAGTGTTCACCGCCTTGGATGCCAATTGGGGATACTGGCAAGTTCCGATCCGTGAAAAGGATAAGGACAAAACTGCTTTTGTGTGCCACCAAGGTTTGTACCGGTTTAAACGAATGCCGTTCGGATTAACCAACGCACCGGCTACGTTTCAACGTGCTATCGATATCCTCTTGGCTCGATTCAAGTGGAAGACCTGCTTGGTGTATCTTGACGATATCATCGTGTTCTCCGATAACCTTGATGACCACTTAACACACGTCCGGGACGTCATGAGAGTCCTCAGGGACGCGGGCATTACGCTGAAACTCAAGAAGTGCGAGTTCTTCACAGATTCTGTCAAATACCTAGGGCATATCATTCGACCTGGACAGCTCTCAGTTGACGCAGTTCGCGTGAAGTCGCTGAAGGAAGCGAAACACCCTACGACACAAACGGAACTCCGCAGTTTTCTGGGTCTTTGTAATGTATATCGGCGTTTTGTCCCGAACTTCGCAGATATTGCGACCCCCCTTAACCACCTTTTGAGAAAAGGTCAACCAGTTCAACTGGAACCCCTAGGCGACGCGGAAGCGTCTGCCTTTTCGGCATTAATTGACGCAGTAACGTCACCGCCAATCTTGGCTTTGCCTAAGCTAGGACTTCCATTCGAAGTAGACACTGACGCCAGTGCACACCAGGTTGGTTGCGCCCTGTTTCAGGTCACGGAAGACGGCGTGAGACATCCAATTGGATACTGGTCGCGATCCTTGAACGTACACGAACATAACTACTCAGTTTCGGAGAAAGAGTGCTTAGTCGTTGTATGGGCTCTAACTACACTGAGGCCATATCTTATGGGCAACCATTTTACGGTACATACGGACCACTCATCTCTCCGATGGCTCATGGAAATCTCGGAACCATCAGGACGCTTGATGCGTTGGCACTTGAGGTTATCGGAGTTCGATTTCACAGTTACGTACAAAAAAGGAACGTTGAATCTGCAGGCAGATGCACTCTCCCGCTTGGGAACAAATGCAGAAGCGGCACCAGTTGACGATCTGGACATACCATGCTTTATGGTGGAAGAACAAGCAGGTTGGGTCGAATCTTTGTCGGATGACATCTGTGACGACATCCTGCTCACTTCTGAGAAGTTGGATCCCTTGACTGGATCTTTTGTACCCATCACTCCAGAGGAGATGATCCGAGAACAGCAAACGGATGAGTTTTGTACCCGAATTCGCGCTCGTCTCAATGGAGGAGATCGTATACCTTTTCAGGTTAACGATCAGGGGTACCTGGTTAGGTTGGTCGAAGCGTATACCCAAATTGTGGTCCCATACTCGCTGCAAAACCGTGTGTTGGTCATGACACACTATGTGAAGGTAGGAGCCCACCCAGGAGGTCGAAAACTATACTTGACCCTGCGTAGGGATTTTTACTGGCCGTCAATGGCATTGGACTGCTACGCAGTACGACGCTCTTGCACCGAGTGCGCTAAGAATAACGTGAAACTTCGTAAGTACTCGAAGAAGTTAACGCTGTTCCCAGCACGGTCTCCTTTGGAGTTTATCGCTATCGATATCTTAGGTGAATTGATCAGAACCGCAAGAGGTAATCGATACCTTCTGGTTATCACCGATCGGTTCTCTAAGTTGGTACGGACAGTCCCGCTGAAACGGATTACGGCCACCGTGGTTGCACAAGCTTTTGTCACCCACTGGGTCTTTGTGTACGGTCCACCGGTTCATCTATTATCAGATAACGGTTCACAGTTCACGTCGAAGTTTTTCCAGGACGTCTGTCGGATCTTGAGTGTCAAGAATCTATTTACGACCACCTAACACCCCCAAACAAATGGTCAGGTAGAACGATTTAACCGTACCATGCTGAATGCATTAAGATCTTATGTGGCAGATCATCCTAAGGATTGGGATTTGTATACGGACGCTATTACGTATGCGTACAACACCCAAGTCCACCGGGTAACGAAGCTAGCACCTTTTGAGTTGGTATTGTCAAGAGTACCGCCACCGGTTGCAATCGAGGCTCAAGAAACGCTTTCTACGTACCCGTCTGTTGGGTTATACAGGAACGCTTGGAAGGATTGGTTAACCAAAATGGTACCGGTCGCTCGCACAGCGATGGATAAGGCGCAGGCCGCTTATAAGCGCAACTTCGATGCGAAGGTTAAGACCCCATTACCAAAGGTCAAACCAGACGATATGGTATTTCTCCGCAAAGAATACTATAATCCGGAGAAGGAACGCCGCCACAAGCTCTCGCCTATCGCGGAAGGACCCTACAAGTTTATTTCCGTCACGGACGATACCGTAGTATTGGATATCAATAATCTCCACGAACGGATATCGTTAGACCGTGTCGCGCTGGCCCCACCACCCTACGTTCACGTTAACACCCAACTGGGTGAAGCTACAGGGGACGAACAGGTCGTATCTTCGCGCCCTGCGACTCTTGTTAGAACACTGGGTCTGAGGTAGAACAATGGTTGAGAACGTGAACGATGGTGACTGCCGAGGAGAGTTCGGGCAGTCGACCAGGGTTTATATGGAGAATCGGACCTTCGAAAATAAGGTCGCTAACGCAGATTTCTAGAATATCCCTCAAACTAATGTGTCTATGAGTACTGGCCCTTGCGTCGGAATTAGTGTAGAAACTGTGCGTAGAAATCGACAGTGGAGTCGTCTAGAAGCTTCTAGAAGTTCCTGAAACGTGTCCATTTGTAGAAGTTCCAGCAAGGCACCGAAACTATGAAGTCAGTCATGACGTCAACTGACGAGGCAGACATCACACGTGACATGTCTTGGTAACATTATGACAACTAATGTCAAACAAAGACTCTGAGGATCATTAGGGTATCAAATCGGATCGCTAGATCACGGGGAATTCAAAGAAAGCATCAAAACATTAAATGACTAACTAAAAGCGTAGCAATATAACAAATTCAAATAGAAACATGACCAGAATTAACGAAATCCTAACATCACTTCCCCCATTAAGGAGAGTCGTCCCGACTCGTTAGTTGTTGGGCGTACCATTCGGAATAGGATGATTTTCAAACTGTCCTGGAGGGTTAGGGAAGAGAATCATATCGGAACGCGGTTCAAACGTTATGAGTACATTGTTCATTAAGCTCATGAAGCTTGCGGGTGCGTTGGTGAGGCCGAAAGGTAGGACAAGAAACTCAAAATGACCATATCTAGTTCTGAAAGCGGTCAGTGGAATGGAGGTATCAGAGAGTCGAATTTTGTGGTAGCCCCACCTTAAATCGATTTTCGAAAATACTTTTGCGCCACGGAGTTGGTCAAAAATATCATCAATCCTTGGAATAGGGTAACTATTTTTGATGGTCAACTTATTGAGGGCTCGGTAATCAATGCAAAGTCTTAGGCTCCCATCCTTCTTTGCTGCGAAAAGAACAGGGGCACCCCAAGGGCTTGAACTAGGTCGAATAAAACCTTGTTCCAAAAGTTCATGGAGTTGCTTCTTTAGCTCTTTCAACTCTTTATCTGACATTCGATATACGCCTTTCTTCTGAGGTGTTGCTTCAGGGGATAACTCGATATGAAAATCTTGTTCTCGGTGAGGGGGTAATCCTTTTGGTAATTTCTCTGGAAATAGGTCCTTGTATTCTTCAAGTAGTTCTTTGAGTTTATGATCATTCGCTGCTTCATAGGTTTCTTCTTTTGAAGGCCGAAGCGCTACAACAAATACAGGTAGCTTCCTTCGTATTGACTTCTTGATTGTGTTCACAGAAATTAACTTCTCGTTCTTCTTAATGTTTGCTTTGATGAAAATGGTTCTGGAATTGTGAACAAAAGATATTTCATTGGTTCCGTGGTTGATATAGGGGTTATATTCGTATAGCCAGTCTTTTCCTAAAATGACGTCATATCCGTATAATGCACATATTGCAAAGCGTCTCTTTTCTCGCAGTTCTTCAATCTGGATATCTACTCCATCTTCTCGGGTTTCCTGGAGCACAGTAATGGAACCGTTGGCCATTTCGGCTTCATAACTAGTGTCAATGGTTGGGATCTTCATGCTTTTGCAGATGGCTTTGGACAAATAACTGATTTCGGAACCGTTATCGAACAGAGCCGTACATTTTCTGCCATTGATGAATACATATGCAAGGAGTAGTCCAACAGAGGGGTTTCAAATGGTGACGCTAAGCGTGAGGTGAGAAGTTTATGTCTTCCATTGCTCAATATTTTTTCTTGGGTACGATGTTTATCTGCAGATTCAATGGGTACGGGGTTTGCTGGCTTAGTTAATGGTTGCGTTTCGATGGAATTCAGTGGGGTGCAATGGTGGTCCGGTGGAACTGACGTGGGTTCTTCAGATGACCCTGGAGTCAGTTCCTCTGGGAGTTTTTTGGGCACTGTTTATCGCGTGCCATGTGTCCAGGTTGTCGACAGCGGAAACAGAGTCCCAACTTTCGACAGTTCTCGCGCTCTTCCTTGGTTAACTTCTTCAGCTTCATATTTCCAATATCCATGGGTACCGGTCCTTGAGATGATCCAGAGCCGCCAGGTTGCCTGCCAAATCGCGCCTGTCCACCCCTTCGGAAAGCAGATTCCACCCGCTCAGCGTCTTTCATTGCATTAGTCAAAGATTTGTACTCATTGGTGCAAAGCTCTTTCCAGATGTAACTTTTCAAGCCTCTGGTATATCTGTCGATTTGCTCTTCCATACTGATGTTGGGGATTTCAAGCACAATCTTGAGGAAGTCTTCATTGAACTGTTGAACATCTTTGTACTGCTTCCACTTGCTTAGTTTGTCCCGAGCAAGTTTCTCTTTGTTGACAATAGTAAATCGTTTCTGAAGATGTTCAAAGAGTTCCTCAAGGGTTTGCAGCTCCAGTCCATTTCTTTGCTGGGCGAGATACCACTCATGAGGAGCTCCACTGATGTAACTAAGCGCAATCGTTAATGCTTTGTCGTCGGGGGTTCCATCAAGATAATTGCGAATATGAGTGATCCAACTGTCAATGTTTTGCTTTCCAGTGAACGTTGGGGGCTTGTTGATCTTTGGATTCGTGGCTGGGCTGTTCTTATTGGCTAGGACACTGAGTGAGGTCTCGAGAGCGGATATCTTCGTTTGCGCTTCTTGCTTCAACAATTCCATCTGAGCTCGTGTTTCATCAAGCGCGCGAGCCATGCTTTGGATCATTTGGCCTGCACGCACCTGTGGGGGTGTGCCTGGGTTGCCTTGAGGGGTCGCCATGGTATGAGCTGCGCGAACGGAGAAGCTTTAAAATTGGCTCAAATCGGGGGGTTGCCAAAATAAATTGTCTAATTTTTCGAAAAGTGCAAATCAAACCTCGCGCTGCCACTTTAAAAAATTGCAATTTGCGGGTTGCAGGCAAGCAGTGCCGCGCGCCTGGCCTAGTGGGTAGGCGGCGCCGGTGCAATTTCAGAGGTTCTAGGTTCGATTCCCTTCGCTGTAAGTTGCAATTGCAGCCGGAGTGGTTCAATTAAGGTTTCTTCAGTTCAATTACAAAGCGTCAAGCGACTGGGAAGATAGTAAGCCCTGTACGGCGACTTCTCCCTTGACAATGCTAAGTAATACGAACGTAGCGAAAACTGGAACACAACCACAAACGGTAGCTTATAGGGTAGAACAACCGATTCTTGGAAACTTTTGTCAACACAAGGTGTTTACGTTTTAATTTACTTGAAATAACGCTGTTGACGTCGGTTTTCCTTGTTGACAGCTGCTTGGTGCTTGCGTCCACCTCGGTGATCCTCGTAATGCTTCCAATTATTGAACGAGAGTATACCACATTCATAACAGCCCGGTGGGGAGCGCTTGTTCTGGAGCTTGTTGCGGTGTCGGCTACCAGACAAATGTTCGCGAAGTTGCACTCGGCTATTGAAACGGAGTTCACAGTCGTCACACCTGGGGGTCTTCAAGAGACGTCGAAGGTTACGTACACGCCGTCGCTTGATTCGATCGGTGGCCACGCGAAGGATATGGATATTAGCCGCGTCGTCTATGCGGAGCAGATGACGTGGAGTACCCTCGGTAGCCTCGGTAACCGCTCGGTTCGTTGAAATCGGGTTGCTGTCAACAGGATCGGGTTGTTGACGAGCTGGTGACGACGGTGGTGACGGTGTGTATGAAGGTGGTGTACTCGGTTCCAAGGTGGACACGGCAGCGGAAACAGGGGTTTCGGTGGTGTTGACAGGGGGTGGAGGCGG
Organism: Gracilaria domingensis; assembly: GCA_022539475.1. Lineage (NCBI taxonomy): Eukaryota > Rhodophyta > Florideophyceae > Gracilariales > Gracilariaceae > Gracilaria > Gracilaria domingensis. The sequence continues at coordinate 93,617 of VCMS01000321.1, forward strand.
CGGCGGCGATGACGGCGGTTCGGTGGATATTTCCGTGTTCGTATAGAACGACGGCGATGACGACGGTACTTGGGATCGGCGTATTGAGCTCACTGGAAACACCCAAATTGGGTCAGAAATCAACAGTCAGTAAAGAGCTGGACGTCTGTGGCTTATCCAAACCTAGGGAATTTTGTATAGCAAAATCCACTAGGGCTGGATGGTCACTCAGTTTCAAATGAGGGCAATACTTACTCGCGCTGCTACCAATGTTAGAACACTGGGTCTGAGGTAGAACAATGGTTGAGAACGTGAACGATGGTGACTGCCGAGGAGAGTTCGGGCAGTCGACCAGGGTTTATATGGAGAATCGGACCTTCGAAAATAAGGTCGCTAACGCAGATTTCTAGAATATCCCTCAAACTAATGTGTCTATGAGTACTGGCCCTTGCGTCGGAATTAGTGTAGAAACTGTGCGTAGAAATCGACAGTGGAGTCGTCTAGAAGCTTCTAGAAGTTCCTGAAACGTGTCCATTTGTAGAAGTTCCAGCAAGGCACCAAAACTATGAAGCCAGTCATGACGTCAACTGACGAGGCAGACATCACACGTGACATGTCTTGGTAACATTATGACAACTAATGTCAAACAAAGACTCTGAGGATCATTAGGGTATCAAATCGGATCGCTAGATCACGGGGAATTCAAAGAAAGCATCAAAACATTAAATGACTAACTAAAAGCGTAGCAATATAACAAATTCAAATAGAAACATGACCAGAATTAACGAAATCCTAACAACTCTCCGCCCTGATCGCGGCTTATCGGATCTACCGAAGTCAGAATCACCCACGCGGGTAGCACAACCCGTTGCGGGAGACGAAGAGGAAAACTCAACTAGAGTTGACCCCCACCGGACGTCGTGGCTCCCGTGCCACCGCCTAAGGAGGGGGAGGAAAGTACGGAACCCGTTACACCGCCGTCGCACGGTCACACTGTTTCGCAAGGTACCGCAACCAATCTCGCGGTCTCTACCGATAGCGTTGTCGTGCGCCGAGGCGCTGTACCTCGTGGTGATACTCCGTCGAGTTCGTTGAGCAATGCGCTGGAAACGACACGACCCACCCAGGGGGTACACACCGCTGTGGATAACGTAACCCCGTCGGGAACACCACAACTGAGTGAGGTCACCACCCGCAGAGCGGAGAAGACAGTATCTGTAGACCCGGGCTTTCCGGAGAACGCAGAACCGCAAGCGGTAGATCAGCTCAATGTTACCGACCGGTGTTAACCACGCCGTGGTATGAGGAAACGAGAAGTCGTACTTACCCGCGTATTATTTGGGAAAACAACCTTGGAAAGGTGAAGTACGAAGTACGAGTTTGGAAACCGTCGATGGTGCACCCACGCCGCGTGGCAGAGGACTCATGACACACCCAAGTGGAGAGTAACACGTTGTGTGACGTGGTGACGTATGGAAAGCACCGCCGACGCGGGGAACTGCTGACAGTAAGTCGCGTGCGCGAGTAACACACGTGCACGGTGCACGATGTACGGTCGCCAACCGTAGGCGAACGGACACCTGTTAGGGTAACTCGTGGCTCACACGTGCCACCGCCTGGCCAACCAGAAGGCCGCGATATGCACCGTGATTGGTCAATCCGCCTCCATGGCGCACGAGCGAGACCCTGCCCGTTCTCCGTCGCACGGACGATCCTTCTGGATAGCAAGAGGGAGCTCAGAATCCCGAAGCTACCGTTGGACGGTCGGAAGCTCAACCAAACGAGCCGAAGCTCGTCAGACTCAAGAAGGAGAGTATTCAAGAAGAACCTTTCAGGTTGAAGATTGGACGCTCCTGGCGTAAGTTGTAGTTGTCGCGCAGCGAGGAACTCCTAGTGAGTCGTGACTGGTTAAGTCCAAGAGGAACCCCTCTAGAGGTTAGCCGGCCACCACCTCGCCACCCTCGAAGGTACGAAACCACAATGGGTGAAGGAGAGCAGTCAAACACCGAGGTGTACCCGCAGGAATACGTGATCGAACGTATCGTACGTCATATTGTAGACCCCGATGGGACGGTACTGTACCAAGTGCGATGGTATGGCTACTCCGCCGAGGAGGACACCATGGAGCCGTCGAGCACCTACCTAGGTCGAAGATCGTTTCATACCACCGTCGCACTCGGTCAGCCTTGCCGTCCAACCTGGACCAAGCCCAGGTGGGATAAGAACCGTTCCCGGTGAGGAGCTTTCAACTATACCGCGATGCGGAAGACTCAGAATGGAGAGTTGACCCCTCCTGTGTGGGGATGAATGAAGGAAGAAGACCAATGAAGCGGTGAAGACTGAACTAGAGGAAGTGAGAAGAAAGAAAGAAGAGCATACCGAAATGCCGGTTGTACCGATTTAAAACGGTTAGAGTAGAAGAAGCACCAAAGAAGTGAAGTACACTTGAACACAGTGTGAGTGAAGAAGTAATCGAAGATCGATCAAGTTCGTGGAGAACAGGCAAAAGGGTGAAGGGAAAGTTACCACTAGATGGTTTTACTGTTTCTATCTTATACTAAGGACCAAGTCCTCCAGCCCTGCTGGTCATCTTACACCCCCGATGAGGGACCGGCACCGCCGCTACCGGAGGACCCTGCGAAGGGTGCGGAACGGCGTAAGCCAGTATCCCTGCCATAGTGGTGAGATGATCGGGCACGATAATTCCAGCGTTCTGGAGACTGGCGCGCAACATCGCGATGTTCGCCGGAGAATCTCCCGGAGCGACCGGAGCTGTCGGGCCGGAAGGACCGAAGGAACGGTAGCCGTACAGGGGCCGGACCCACCACCGGAACACTCGCTTGAGTCGGAACATTCCAACCCACAGGAGCCTGGGGTACCCCGCCGCTGGCGCGCAACACCTGATTCGCCGCCGGGTTAGGTCGTTCACCAACTCTTGTCCATCTCGACGAGTGCTCCAGCCGCCTCTCCACCA